>CAUYLG010063172.1:0-130518 GCA_963573385.1 Cacajao melanocephalus
TGTTAATGGGCAAACTGTTCTACCCTTTTTTGGGGAAATTTTTTATTGGTTTTTGCCAGTGGGTTAGGCCCTTCACGGCTTTTTTTTGTTTTTTTTTTTTTTTTTTTTTTTTTTTTTTTTTTTTTTGAGATGGAGTTTCGCTCTTGTTGCCCAGGCTGGAGTGCAATGGCGTGATCTTGGTTCACTGCGGCCTCCGCCTACCGGGTTCAAGCGATTCTTCTGCCTCAGTCTCCCAAGTGGCTGGGATTACAGGCATGCACCACCACGCCCGGCTAATTTTGTATTTTTAGTAGAGACGGGGTTTCTCCATGTTGGTCAGGCTGGTCTCGAACTCCCGACCTAAGGTGATCCGCCCACCTCGGCCTCCCCAAGTGTGGGGATTACAGGCGTGAGCCACCGTGCCTGGTCTGTTTATCTTCTTTATCGCACCCTCCTTCCCCGCTTCCCACTCCAGGCGACGGCAATGAGGCCATTGGGGCACTCATCCAGAACTACATCCGGGAGATCGAGGAGCTGCGGTGAGTGAGCTCGGGCAGGTGTGCTTAGGCTGGGCACCCCCCCCGCCCCCCGGGCCAGGTGAGGCCAAGGGCAGCGGTGGCTTACCCGGCCCCGCCCACTCGCTCTTCCTGCGCAGGACGAAGCTCCTGGAGAGTGAAGCCATGAACGAGTCGCTGCGCCGCAGCCTCTCACGGGCCTCGGCTAGGAGCCCGTACTCCCTGGGGGCTCCTCCGGCCGCCCCGACCCTTGGGGGCAGCCCGGCCACCTCCATGGAGGATGCCTCGGAGGTGATCCGCAGGGCCAAGCAGGACCTGGAGCGACTAAAGAAGAAGGAGGTCAGGCAGCGGAGGAAGAGGTGAGTGGCGTGCCGTCCCCGTCCCCGAGAGCCCTCAGACTGCCCCAGTGGACCCTGCCCGGCCCCCAAGAGGACTGCTGCCCACCCGTGTTTAGGAGGGAACCCCCACTCCCCCAGCCCCAGGGGCTGCCTCAGTATTGCTCGGGAATTCATGGCTCAGATTTGCTCAGCCTTTTGGGCAGCCCCCCTCTCCCACGTTCCCCGCTGCCATGTGCTTTCCCCCAAGGAGAGGAGGCACTGAGCTGAGCCAAGGTCAGTTCTGGGTAGCCCTAGGGAAGAGCAATGGGGTTCTCTGCAGAGTAGGTGCTAGCGCCCTCCGCACCCTCTGGTGAGAGCCTTCCTGTGCTGCCGCGCTGCATGTGTACCCAAGGCAGGGCAGCCTTCCTAATCCAGCCTCCCTGCGCTCCCTGAGCAGCCCTGAGAAGGAAGCCTTCAAGAAGAGGGCAAAACTCCATCAGGACAACAGCGAGGAGACGGATGAGAACGAGGCGGAGGAGGTAAGGAGCACAGCTCACCCCATGTCCCTGCTGGGCTTGGGGGGCCCCCTCCGCATCCTTGTACAGAGTGAGGGAGGTGGCTGGGTCTGCATCCAGTTGATCTTTGTGTACTTCCTTATGTCACTGACTGGTTACCATGGTGATCTCCCTCCTCTAGGCCCCCACCTCATCCAAAATGGATGATGCAGGTGGGGAGGCCCTCCCAGAGGAATTCCGCCAGGGTGTTGGGGGAGGTGGTGCTCTTCCAGGAGTCGGGGGGTGGGCAGGGGGCTCCGCTGTGGCCTGTCCCAATCCCCACCCTCCTGACACACCTGAGGCACTGTGTTGGGACGCACCTCTGCTTCTGGGCTCCCCTCTCTGAGGCCAGGCCCACCCCAATGGTGCTTGGTGCCCAGGAGGAGGAAGAGCGAGACGAGAGTGGCTGTGAGGAGGAGGAAGGGCGCGAGGATGAAGATGAGGACTCCGGCAGTGAAGAGAGCCTGGTGGACTCGGACTCAGACCCCGAGGAGAAGGGTGTGTGGGCCTGGGCTGTGGGCTGCGGGGGGTGCAGTGCCTGGCCGCCAGTGCCTTGGGAGGGGGGGTCAGGCCCTGCTTGAGCTCTCTAAGATAATGGTGTCCAGGCCCCAGGACTCCCAGACATGAAACAAGGACAACAGCAGTCATGATGGTGATGACAGCAAACCCTTCCTGGTCATTCATAGGTGCCAGGCACTGGGCTCACCTTAACCCTTTGCGTGGGTTGGTTCTTTCAGTCTTCACTGTGACTGTGCATAGGTGTGGTGGGCGTCCCTATATTTCCACCGAGGAACAGCTCACAGGGCCTTAGTGACCTTCCCAGTGTGGTCCATGCAGAGCAGATGTGAGCGTAGGCCTGCCTGCTGCCAGCCCTGGCCCTAGGCGTGCAAGTGCTCTTAGTCGCCCCACCTTCCTCCACCCAAGCTGGTCCCAAGTCATCTGCAACAGATGAATGATGGCCTCGGACACGGCTGGGCTGGGAAGGATGTGTAGATCCCCCTTGCCAGCTCCTGAGCCCCACCTTGCCTTTCTGGGACTGCTCTTTACATGTGTTGCTCCTTCTGGCCGCATTCTACCTGAGTTGAGATTTATCATTTTGCCCAGCCTCTGGTCACGGATTGGTCATAACTGACCAAAGGAGAGTCCCAGCCCCCAGGACTGGCGCATGTGCCCCCCATTTTGCCCCTCGCCCTAATGCTGGGCTGAGCCTGGCTGTGCCCCCGTAGAGGTGAACTTCCAGGCGGACCTGGCCGACCTGACGTGCGAGATCGAGATCAAGCAGAAACTCATCGACGAGCTGGAGAACAGCCAGCGGCGGCTGCAGACGCTCAAGCACCAGTACGAGGAAAAGCTGATTCTGCTGCAGAACAAGATCCGAGACACGCAGCTGGAGCGAGACCGCGTACTGCAGAACCTCAGTAAGGCCAGCGCCATGCCCCCACCCCATCCGTTCCCTCCCTTTCCCGTGAGCCCCTCCTCTGTCAACAGCAGCTAGCGTGTTGGGGTTATCCTGGCCTTCTAGGCAAGGGACTTCTGAACCTAGTTCCTATGAAACATAATTGATTTTTTTTTTTTTTTTTTACTATCATGTCACGTATTAGGATTCTCTTTTTTTTTTTTTTTTTTTTTTTTTTTTTTGTATATAACCCACCCGGGGGTGCAGGGGCACGATCTTGGCTCACTGCAACCTCTCCCTCCCGGGTTCAAGTGATTCTCCTGCCTCAGCCTCCCGAGTAGCTGGGACTACCAGCATGCACCACCACACCCGGCTAATTTTTGTATTTTTTAGTAGAAACGGGGGTTTCACCATGTTGGCCGGGATGGTCTCGAACTCCTGACCTCGTGATCCGCCCGCCTTGGCCTCCCAAGTGCTGGGATTACAGGTGTGAGCCACCATGCCCGGCCAGGATTCTTTGTATACCTAGGCACGTGAACGTGACACTCCCAGCCTTTCCTTCTGCATTCAGTTCCTTGAGTCTTTTCCTTTGGACCTGTTTATAAACCTTCTCCCATTCTACCTTCCTCATACTGCTCTTCAGCCCATTCGTTCCATTTTTTATTTATTCGTTTGTTGATTTACTTACTCGGCAATCACATGTTGAATATGTCTTATAGAGCAGACATTGTTCTAGTGCTAGAGATATTGGATTGGGGAAAATCCCTGCTCTCATGGAGCGCACGTTCTAGTGGGAAAAGACAGGCATAACCAAAAACGCAGAACCTATAGCATGTCTGATGGTGATAAGTATGAAAAACATAGGGCCAGGAAAGGGAGCAGGAACTGCTGAAAAGTGAGTTGGTGTTTTTTAAAGGTGGTCGTGGAAGACTTCACTGGGAAGGTGACATCTGAGCAAAGACTTGCAGGAGGCGAGATAGTGCTAGAGCAGAACCAGCCAGGGGAAGAGCGTCCCAGGCAGAGGGAACGGAAGATGCCAAGGCCATAAGGCTGCCATGTGCCTGGCATGTTGGCAGAATGACAAGGGGGCCAGGATGGCTGGAGCACAGCAAGAGGGGACAAGTCAGAGAAGACACATGGGGCCACATCATGTCATCGTACTCTGAGGGAGTACATTGCCTTGTACTCTGAGGGAGATGGGATGTGTGTCGTTTCAAGAGAGCTACGTGATACAAAATGTCAAAGCATTCTTTTTTTTTTTTTTCCTTTTAGTTGCATTTATTTTAAGGCTGAATTTACTCCCATGCCATAAGTTTTTGTTTCTTCAGTTTCTTCTGGGATATCTTCTTCTTCTGGGCAACCTCCTCTTCTGGTTTAGGAGCAATCTGTTCCTTTTCAGTAAGGATTATCTCAATGTGGCAGGGAGAACTCATGTATGGGTTAATCCGACCATGAGCTCTGTAGGTCCGGCATCGCATCTTGGGTGCTTTGTTCACTTGGATATGCTCAATGACCAGAGAATCTACATCTAAACCCTTAAGTTCACCATTACTCTCTGCATTTTTAAGCATGTGCAGCAAAAATTCAGCACTCTTTTTGAGCCACTGACCTTGTGTCCAGCCCCACTGCTTGGCCCTGGCACACCTGCCAACTCCACCATTGTAACGTCGGAATGGTATGCACTGTTTCTGTAAAGTGACATCTTTCAGATACTCTGTGGCTTTTCGTATATGCATACCCTTAATGGCCTGGGCAGTTTCACATGTGTTCTTAAAGTGAACACGAAGATTGGAACCTCTTGATTTGCATGACTTTGTGGGGTTCTGCTGATCAACTGAATAGCGAACCATTTTCACAGGTTACCTCAGGCCGTTTAGGGAAAGTGTCAAAGCATTTTTAAAAGATGACTCTGGCTGCCGCATGGCGGGATGAAAGTTGAAGCTGAAGACCACTTAGGAAATGGTTACAAAGATCCCAGGAGAGGTGGCTTAGGAGGTGGTGAGAAGTCAGACTCTGGGTATATTTTGCAAGTTGAGGCAGAAGGCTTTGCTGATTGCTGGAGGGTGTCTGTGAGGGAGAGGGGAGCCAAGCATGCCTCAGGGTGTGAGCTTCTGGAAGGAGGCGATGCTGTGTACTGAGGTGGGGCAGGGGTGGAAATGAGGAGTTGGGTTTTGTACCTGTGAGTTGGAGATGTCTGTTGGTAGTTCAGGCAGGAGAGGATGAGAGTGGAGAATCAGCTTATCCCTTCTGCCCTGGCCCACACCACTCTATCTTCTCTTGCTAACTCTTTCCCCTTCCCAAGGGTTCCAGCCCTTTCCTCCAATACTGGGTCATGGTTCAGAAGCAGCCAGCACGAGTGAGCTACAGGACCCTCGTGGGAAGCTGGGGATCAGGGGCTCGGAGATCTCAACACAAAAACACCCCTGCACATTCCAATAGGATGTCAGAGCGGGAAGGGGCCTTGGGCATCAGCTAGTTGGACCCCTTCCTTCAAACGAGGCAACAGGCTCAGAGATGGGTGTGACTTGCCCGAGGTCATGCAGTGAGACTGGAACAGAGGCTCCTGCGTTCCCCCTTGATGACCCTGTGTTTAGCGAGAGCCCTTGGGGACCCAGTACGGACAGCTGCCTCTGGTTGCTCTCAGGCACCATGGAGTGCTACACGGAGGAGAAGGCCAACAAGATCAAGGCGGACTACGAGAAGAGGCTGCGGGAGATGAACCGGGACCTGCAGAAGCTGCAGGCCGCCCAGAAGGAGCATGCCCGGCTGCTCAAGAACCAGTCACGCTACGAGAGGGAGCTGAAGAAGCTACAGGCCGAGGTGGCTGAGATGAAGAAGGCCAAGGTAGGGGCTGAGGGTGTGAGGAGTGAGGCCTGGAGTGCATGTGACATCTTAGAATCCGCTCACCATGGTAAAAATAATCATTGCCGTCAAGTGCGGATCCCTTCTCGACGCACAACATTGCCTAATTTCACCCTGTCTTGGCCCTGGATATGGTCCTCTTAGCTGACAGCATCGTCCAGGGTGAAACAACCTACCCTGTAGTGGGGCCAGTGGGCAGAGATGGGGGCTGCATGGGGGTCATGTTCAGGCAGGTGAGGATCTCGGGGGACCCCACTTGGTGCTGCCTCCTATGGGGGAGGCTGCAGCACACTCACTTCAGGTCTGCACAAAGCGCACACGAGGCCCCTCATGTGGGGCACCCCTGGCCTCGAATGTTAATAGTAACAGTTACCATCGTTTGAACGTTTACTATGGCCAGGCTCCAGGCGAGTCGTCTCACACGCATGATCACATTCAGTCCCTAGAAGAACCTTACGAAAGCAGTCCTATTATTCTTCCTTTATGCACGAGAAAGTGAAGCTCAGAGAAGTTAATTCCAGCTCCCAAGAGACAGCACTGGGATTTGAACTCGGTTCTCTGCCTCCTAACCACTGTGTGTTCCAGGTGGCACAAGGCCTCCCTTTTTCCACTTTGCCACCACTCAGAGTGCTCTAGTCTCTGGGCCCAGGGTCGGCCCCTGCGCTTCTGGCTTTGGGGACTCAGATCTTGTGTTTCGGTGTCTGGTGTGTTCTGGCTCCCGCCTGGGGCTCAGCAGATCCCTGCTCCCTTTCAGTCCTCCCTCCCCCTGGGCCCTCCCAGTCCTACATTCCTGCCTGCTCTGACCCTCAGCCATCAGTGGAGCCCAGCTCTCCACAGCCCTGGACTAGGCCCTGGGCACTGGTGGCAGTCCCAGCACACTGTGAAGGGCTGGCCTTGGGGACAGAAACATAGGAAAGGGGTGCTCCCCAGTGCTTGGGGCTGATAGGGTATCTAGGAGCCATGGGTAGCTACTCCCTCACGACTGACTCCGTGTGCAGAGGAGAGAGGCAATGCAGTGGTGGCTGACAATAGATTCTGAGAAGAGGTAGACCCACAGCTGTCATTGAGGCCCAGCCACCTCACCTGGGCAGGCTCTGTCCCCAAACCTGGGCTGCAGGTCCAGAGGCTTCATCAACCTGACCAGAGTAGAGGAGGCCCTACCTTGCTTTGCTGAGACCTGCTTGGCCTAGGCTGGTCCCAGAGAGCCCCATTTTCACCATCTTCTTCAGTGCATCCACCCTGTGGGGAATTGAGACTCAAGTGTGGACTCAAGTACCCAGATCACCCAGGGCCCCAGGTACTCGCTGATGGTTTAGAGGGAGGGACTGATGGGCCTTGGTTATCCCTGGGGTGGAGCAGCACTCCCACCGGGGGCCTGCACATTCTGCAGCAGCTTCTGTAGCACTTTTGGGGTACGCTTATGTGCATCCCCACTCTGTCTTCCTGGGGGTTTCGGGTTGATGCCTCTGCAGGGTATCACACCCTGTCCTGGCCAGCTCACATCTCAGCTGCGGAGGCCTTGTAGAGCCTCATGAAGGAAGATCCCTATGGCTCTGAAGCCTGGCAGATAATATAATGCCAAGATGCATCGGACAGACAGAAGGCTCATGTGTAGACCTGTGTTTCCGTCTCTAGATTGCTGAGCTCCTTCAGCCAGGTGCCCGGCTCTGTCCACATGACTCTGCTGTTACGAACCCAGAGCTAGAAGCAGAAAGGAACACCCCTGGGTCATCCCAGGAGGGGCCCAGGTTTTCTATTGGAGGGACAGAGGGTGCAGCAGCCGAGGATTCAAACCAGAAGCCATGAGAGCCAGTGTCCCAGAGTCCTCCCATGGCTGTTCAGCTGCATGGCCCCAGCAATTCACAGAATGGAACCGGGGCGGGGCCTGCAGCCACAGGATCTCCCAGGGAGAGGCCACAATGCCTTCTACCTTAAACCTGCAGAGAATGCTGATCTCGGGCACCATGGCCTGTTTCCGCTTGCCGTGTGCCTACAATGTGCTCATCTGTTCTGAGAACTTTGCCTCTGTGGTAGCCACCATGGAGCTTGACCGCACCTGCAAAGTCAAGTGGATGGGTCTTTGACCAGGAAGCCTTAAGCCCCTGACCCCGGAAGATACCTGACACCTTGGGTTTGCACACAGCTCCTGGGATGCTGGAGTTTTCAGGTCCACTTTTAGCCAAGGGTCTGACCTGTTCTTCCAGTCCTTTCAGAGAACACTCATTCTGGACTCCAAAGCCCCAGCAGTAAGCAATCCCTCCTCTTCTCTGCATATTCACCCCAATAGACCCAGCCTGCCCTCCTACTCTCCCAGAGAGAAGCCAACCCTGCTAGCCATTAGCCCTGCTCTCTCATGCCATTCCTCTTTCTCTCTTTTTTTTTTTTTTTTTTTTTTAAAAAAAGGCAGTCTTGCTCTGTTGCCCTGGCTGGAGTGCAGTGGCACTAACATAGCTCATTGCAGCCCCAACCTCCTGGACTTAAGCAATCCTTCTACCTCAGCCTCCTGAGTAGCTGGGCCTATGGGCACACACCACCACACCGGGCTAGTTTTTGTATTGCTTTTGGTGGAGACAGAGTCTCACTGTGTTGCCCAGACTGATCTTGAACTCCTAGAACCAAGCAGTCCTTCCACCGCAGCCTCCAAAGTTCACACCTGCTGGGATTGCAGGTGTGAGCCACTGCACTCGGCCTATTTCCTTCTTGACTGTTCTGAGGGCAGGGCATTGGTGACATCCCTGGTAGCGTCCAAGGCTTCAGTGGCAGAGGAAGGATTGACTGTCATGTGTTTCTCATGCCCCTGTCACTTGGAAGGTGTCCGAAGCCCTGTGTACACTACTCTTCTATGTTCTGGGCACCAGGCATAGGGAGCAGGTGCCGCAGGGTTCCAGGTCTGTGGCTAACCAGCACATTGGGTCACCCCTGGCCACACTAATGGTGCTCTCTTTGCCTTTGGCTACATTTCCAACAACTCCAGGGTCCCTAGCGCTTGGTCCCTAGCTTTGCTGACCTCCCATGGAGCCATCCCTGGGACTGCAGGAAGAGCCGGATTGGAAGGCAATGATTTGTTATCGGAATTTGGCCATCCATTACTAGTTTTATGACCTTAAGTCCCTTTGTCTCTCTGAGGCTCATTTCCTTGTTTATAAAACAGGAACGATAATGCCTCTCTCATGATTGTCATGAGGAGGGTGCCTGGCATGCAGCCAGATCTCAGTAAATAATGGTGGTTTTTATTTCTGTCACTGTAAGCCTGGCCATGGGGGCCCTGACCTTCACTTCAGCCCTGCCTACAGCTCAGCCTTCAGGACGGGAGAGGATTACCTGCCTCCAGCAACCCAGGCCGGTTCTGGAATGGCCAGACACAGGACAGTGGCTGTGGGTGAGGGCCACCAGGGGCTGTGGCATTCTGAGCGGTGAGGGCCACGGTTGGGCCCTGCAGAGTGGGGCACCAGCACTGCCAGGCTGGCTGTGAGGCCACTCCTTTTGGCAGGTCACCCAGGTGGCTTCAGCTCCTGTGAAGGAGTGGGAGGTGGAACCCCTCACTTCAGGCCCCCAGGCCCTGAGCTAGTGTTGCCTGGCTCACCACTATGCCTGCCCCTGTCCTCAGAGCTGGCGAGTGTGGGCCACCTGCTTCCCAGCCCTGTCTCACCGCCAGCACCTCTGTTCATCCCAGGTGGCCCTGATGAAGCAGATGCGTGAGGAGCAGCAGCGGCGGCGGCTAGTGGAGACCAAGAGGAACCGGGAGATCGCGCAGCTCAAGAAGGAGCAGCGGCGACAGGAGGTGAGGGGTGGCCCTTGGGCTTCCTGGGAGCCTTTGGCCCTAGCTCTCCCAGCCTCCCGGTTGCCCCTCCTGACCAAGCAGGCCTCAGTCTCCACTGTCCTAAGTGGTAATAGTCGTGCTTGGAGAACTGTGCCACCTGTCAGAGGAAGACCAGACCCTCTGGCTTCTGGCCCAGCCCCCACATGTTAAGAGGAGGGACTTGAGCCCTGGAGAGGGGAAAGAACTTGCCCAAGGTGACCAGCAAGCCAGAAATGTGCCGCTTCAGGCCCTGCAGAGAAGCCCAATAGGGCTGAGCCCTCCGTGCCAGGATTCCTCTCCACTAGAGAGAAGAAAGGCTAAGGAAATTGCCCTTGTGGAGAAAGCGGACTTCATTGCAACTGCTGGGGAGGGCAGCTCAACTCTGGGTCCCACTTTATTGAGAGTTTGGCTGCATGAAAATCACCCTGAATCCCAGGCTTTTGACTACAGAGCTGGCCAGCCCGTGCACAGAGGGGACCAAGGTGCCTGAGTGTGGACCCTAGCCCTCTTCTGTCTCCCACAGTTTCAGATCCGAGCTCTGGAGTCCCAGAAGCGGCAGCAGGAGATGGTCCTGAGGAGGAAAACGCAGGAGGTGAGCCCACTCGCGGGCCGGTGAGGCCCCATTCCTGCTGCACACGTGTGTGCGCGTGCGTGTATGAATGTGTGTGCACGTGCGTGTGTGAGTGCGTGCGTGCGTGCGTTGCTTGCCTTCTTTTTTTGGGCCTCCAACTTCTTGGCGGTGGAATAAAGGTGGTATTTCCCGGTTCTGCCAGAGCCGGTGGGGAGGGGAAGCAAGCCCTGCCTGTGGCCCTGGCTCTCCCTCCCTCCATTCAACAAGCGTAGTCGGTGTCCAAATTGTGTCCAGCCTATTAGATGGGCTTTTCTCAACAAGAGCTCAGGCTGCAGGCTCCGTTCCCAAATGCCTGAGCTGTGCATTAAAAAAAAAGAAGGGGGCAGCCTCTTTTGTGTTCATGTCACATCACACAGAGATCCCTTGGCCCTTTTGCAGCCCAAGCCCAGGCCAGCACAGAGCGGCCTCTGTGTTCTTGCTGCCCAGCACCCCAACCTGGGCCCTTCTGTGTGGCTCCAGGCCACCCTGCTCACCAGCTCCCTCTTTTCTCCCCGCTGCCCCAGGTTTCTGCACTGAGGCGCCTGGCCAAGCCCATGTCTGAGCGGGTGGCAGGGCGTGCAGGACTGAAGCCACCCATGCTGGACTCTGGGGCCGAGGTGTCGGCCAGCACCACCTCATCTGAGGCTGAATCAGGGGCCCGCTCTGTCTCTAGCATTGTGCGCCAGTGGAACCGCAAAATCAACCACTTCTTGGGGGATCACCCTGCGCCCAGTGTCAATGGCACCCGTCCTGCCCGGTAAGGTGGACTGGCAGTACCCTGGCCTGTGCAGGCAGAGGGGGTGAGAATATGGGGCAGGACCAGGGTGAGGGAGAGGGAAGCTCTGGAGAGCGATCTGGGTTCCCACGACTGTCAACTCCAGGGAGGGAGCTCAGTGGAGCTGCAGAGGTTAAAAGGAGTCCCATCCAATCCCCTTTGCCCGTGTCTTCCAGAAAGAAGTTCCAGAAGAAGGGGGCCAGCCAGAGCTTCAGTAAGGCGGCGAGGCTCAAGTGGCAGTCCCTGGAGCGGCGGATCATCGACATCGTCATGCAGAGAATGACCATTGTCAACCTGGAGGCTGACATGGAGCGGCTCATCAAGGTGCCCTCCCTCCCCATTCTCTCCCGTCCCACCGCTCTGCCTGTCCTCTGTCACCTCCAGCTGCTCTGGCTCTTCAGACCTTTCCCCGTCCCCTACTCCCCTGCTCATTGTGCCTGCTCTGGAATCCAGAGGTGCTGGGGTGGGAGCTGTGGGCAGGGCTGGGCAGCTACCTGAGGCCACGCCTCCATCGCAATCATCTCCCGACCCCAGAAAAGGGAGGAGCTGTCCCTCCTGCAGGGGGCGCTGCGGAGGAAGCGGGAGCGGCTGCAGGCTGAGAGCCCCGAGGAGGAGAAGGGGCTGCAGGAGCTGGCCGAGGAGATTGAGGTGCTGGCAGCCAACATTGACTACATCAACGACAGCATCACCGACTGCCAGGCCACCATCGTGCAGCTGGAGGAGACCAAGGTGTCCACAGGGCTGGGCCTGGTGGGCAGAGGTGGGAGAGGGGGGTGGCAGGGGCAGCCCCAGGTGACGGGGCTCTCTGCCTCCCGGTCCTAGGAGGAGCTGGATTCCACAGACACATCCGTGGTCATCAGCTCCTGCTCCCTGGCCGAAGCCCGCCTCCTGCTGGACAACTTCCTCAAGGCATCCATTGACAAGGTAAGCTGGGAGCTCCACGGGCACAGATGCCCGTGACATACCCTAGTGTGAAGCCCAGGAGCCTGGCTCCTCCTCACCTGCATCACTCACAGGCTGGGACAAAGCCGCCCAACCTCCACACGTCCCACACCACAGCTGGAAAGCTGAGAGGATGACCATACCAAGCTTGTAGCTTGTGACGTGGCTTGAACGAGATGCTGTGTGTGAGGGGCGTGGCCTGGCACCTGGCACACAGCAGAGCCTCTGTTAGAGTTGACCTTGGGTGTCTGGCACAGGCTTGTTCAAAGCAGTGCTGGGCTTGGTTCTGTTGGAGGTAGTGGGAAAAGTGTGTGTATGTCGGGGCAGGAGAAGGACGGACAGACAGACCGCATTCCACCGGGGCTCACAGCAGAGCGTCAGGTGTTCCTTGGCGTTTCTTGGGCTCCTTTCCTCTCTCCTTGACAGAGAGCTAACCAGAGGATGTGCCTCCTTCCCTCCTGGGGCCTGTGGTCTCTGGGGACAGGCCCTACATGGTGTGCATCTGTGTAACTCTGGAAGGAGGCGGGAGACTCTGCCACCTGACCCCTCCCCCCCAGCTCCACTGAGCTTTTTCAGCTCTGCTTGGTGTCCGGGGACTCTGTGAGTTTGCCAGGGCTGCCGTAACGAAGTACCAGTCTGGGAGCCTCAAACAAGAGATTTATTTCTCACGGTTCTGGAGGGTGGGAAGTCCAAGGTCAAGGTGTTGGCAGGGATGGTTTCTTCTGGGGCCTGTCTTCCTCTCTCTGCATCGTCACGTGGTCTTTGCTCTGTGCCTGTCTGTGTCCGAATCTCCCCTTCTTATGAGGATGCTGGCTGTATTGAAGTAGGGCCCACCTATGTAACCTCAGTCACCTCTTTAAAGGTCCTATCTGCAAATAGTCATATTATGGGGTAATGGGGTTAGGGCTTTGAATATGAGTTTTGGGGGGACATAACCTGGTCCATAATAGGGTGTGTCCTGAGGTGAGCTTCCCTGATGTGTGTGTGTGGGAGCTGAGGGGGCTGGGAGTCCTCTCAGGTATGTGCCAGGTACAAGGGTGATGCTGGGAGCTGGAAGGGAGCCCTCCAAGGTGTCTTGAGGGGTAGAGGTTATGCGATATGGAGAACACCCAACCCCAGGCCAGGAGGGGTAACTCCAGGCTTTGTTCCCTGCCCCCAGGGGCTGCAAGTGGCACAAAAGGAAGCCCAGATCCGGCTGCTGGAGGGCCGACTGAGGCAGACAGACATGGCGGGGGCCTCCCAGAACCATCTGCTCCTGGACGCCCTGCGTGAGAAGGCCGAGGCACACCCCGAGCTGCAGGCCCTTATCTACAACGTGCAGCAGGGTACGGGTAGGGGCGTGCGGAAGCTGCCAGCTCCTCGGTACTCCAGTGCTCTTGGGCTTGGACCCCCAGGAGGACCTCGCTTCCCCAGAACCACCCCCAGCCCCTCCTAGGAGCCCCGGTTTGATTGCAGCAGGTGACATGCAGGAGGGAGACCATCTTCCCTCCCCCACCCTTGGACGGGGCCTCTCACCCTCTCTCTCTCCCTCCCTCCCTCCTTCCTTCCCACAGAAAACGGCTATGCCAGCACAGATGAGGAGATCTCAGAGTTCTCTGAAGGGAGGTGAGTTTGTGAGCTGGGAGTGAGAGGGTGGCTCACAGCAGGCACCCGGGGCTGGTGGGAGGAGTTGTCATAGGTCCTGGGGCTGAACCTCCTGAACTCCCTCTGCTTCTTCCGCAGCTTCTCCCAGTCATTCACCATGAAAGGCTCCACCAGCCATGATGATTTCAAGTTCAAGGTGAGCCCCGCCGGCAGGCAGGAAGTGGGCGCAGCAGGGCCAGCCTCCCCACAGCCCGTTTCCCGCTTACTGTGGCACTGCTCCACCCTCAGCCACAACACAAGGTTGTCCCCAGCGGGGTTGGAGGTGCCAAGAAAATTTAGCCTGAAATTGGGGATCGTTCAGATATGTAACTTGTTACAGCCCATTTCTTCTGCGGTGGGTGGAGGGAGGGGGAAGTGGCTGGAGTCACTCCTCTGTTGCCACCCTGCTAGCAACAGCACCATAACCAGGGTCCCTGCATTCAAAAACATCACCTCCCCCACCCCCCAACGATTCTGCCTCACACCCTGGGTCAAAACCGAACTCGAAATGTCTGGTTACCTTACGTGCACACAGTTGATTCAACCGTAGGAGAATCAGCAATGAGGAGGTTTACCTAACATCGAGGGATCGGTTTCACTAGCCTGAACCAAGACACGGGGCTTATTAAGGAGACAAGGAGGGAGAAAAACTGCACACTGGGAATAGCAAATTACGCATGGTTTTGGGGTAAACCGATGAGCTGGTGAGCAGCAAAGAAGTCAGGCCAGGCATTCTGTGTTTACGTAGTCCAGCTAAGGGCAGTGAAACAATTTCAGTTGCTCGGGATGCTCCAGAGACCCTGAGAGTTTCGCCGAGGAGCACAGGTGATGTCTGTCTGGGTCCTTCCATCAGGTCCTCTATCTTAGGCCAAGATAGCACCATTTCTCTTGTTAGAATTTCCGGGCGGGCCAGGTGCAGTGGCTCACCCTGTCATCCCAGCACTTTGGGAGTCTGAGGCAAGAGGATTTTGTGAGCCCAGGAGTTCAAGACCAGCCTGGACAACATGGCGAGACCCCATCTCTACAGAAAAAATTTTAAAATTAGCCGGGTGTGGTGGCACATGTCTGTAGTCTCAGCTGCTGGGGAGGCTGAGGTGGGGGGATCACATGAGCCTGGGAAGTTGAGGCCACAGTGACCCATTTTGTACCACTGCAGTCCAGTTTTTTTGAGGCCCTGTCTCAAAAAAAAAAAAAAAGAAGGATTTCCCCTGGCTTCCCTTTATGTACCATGCCATTTGGGCAAGTGGATCCACCCCGTTTTCTCTTTCCCAGAGTGAGCCCAAGCTGTCTGCCCAAATGAAAGCTGTGTCCGCCGAGTGCCTGGGGCCCCCACTGGATATCTCCACCAAGAACATCACCAAGTCCCTGGCCTCCCTTGTTGAGATCAAAGAGGACGGCGTGGGCTTCTCCGTCCGAGATCCCTATTACCGGGACAAGGTCTCGCGCACCGTCAGCCTGCCTACCCGGGGCAGCACTTTGTAAGGACGGGAACAGGAATGTGGATCGGGGTGGGGGTGGAGTTGGATCTGAGCCTCACTGGACTCTTCTCTTCCAGCCCCAGGCAGTCTCGAGGCACAGAGACGTCCCCGCTGACGAGAAGGAAGTCCTATGACCGAGGGCAGCCCATTAGGTGAGAACATGTTCTAGAATCCGCTCTGGAGTCACCACCAGTCTACTCCTTGGGTACATGAGAGGCCGTGATGTTCTGCTCTGTAGATTCTCTTGCACTGTGTAAGCTGGGCCAGCCTGCCTGAGCCATTCGGCTTCACCCAGTGGTCCCTTCCCCACCCTGTCAGGTGTGGACTCGAGAAATGGGCCAGGCGTGATGGCTCACACCTGTAATCCCAGCACTTTGGGAGGCTGAGATGGCCAGATCACTTGAGCCCAGGAGTTTAAGACCAGCCTGGCCAATATGGTGAACCATCATCTCTACTAAAAATATAGAAATTGTCCAGGCATAGTGGCACATGCTTGCAATCCCAGCTACTCGGGAGGCGGAGGGATGAGAATGGTTTGAACCTGGGAGGCAGAGATTGCTGTGAGCTGAGATTGTGCCACTGCACTGCAGCCTGGGTGACAGCGATTCTGTCTCAGAAAGAAAGAAAAAAGAAAAGAAAAAGAAATGTAATCTCTATAACGTACCTTAAACCACATAGCCGAGCCAGATGCTGGAAACTGCTGATGTGCACCCACCACAGAGGTCTTTGGAGTGGCTTGGATTGGTCATTGCACTGATGTGCTTCAGCCCCTTTTCATGATCATGGGTTCTGCGGAGCTTTCAGGTCTTTTTAAGGCCTTATTGTGTGAGAGGAGATTAGAAATTCCAAGGAAAAAAGAGATCAATGCAGAATGGCAGGGAAGTCCCCAGCTGGTCACCCGCACGCGGGCCAGGCCCACAGAGCAAGAGGTTTACAGCGCGCAGCTAAATAGTGAGAAAGCAAGGTCAAGATAGCCTCTTGCCGCCGCCTTGGTGGGAGGCAGGAGGGTTCTTTTCTTTTTGGAGACAGGGTCTCACTCCATCACCCAGGCTGGAGTGCAGTGGCATGATCAGGGTTCACTGCAGTCTCCGCCTCTCAGGCTCAACCTCCCGCCTCAGCTTCTCAGATAGCTGGGACTACAGGCGTGCATCACCATGCCCACCTAATTCTTTTACTTTTTGTGGAGTTGAGGTCTCACCATGTTGCCCAGGCTGGTCTCGAACTCCTAAGTTCAAGCCATCCTCCCACCAAAGCCTTTCAATTTACTGGGATTACAGGCATGAGCCACCGCACCTGGCCATGAGTACATTTTAACGAATAGGTGACTTCCCAGATATGGAAACTGTGAATGATGAGGATCGATGCTCAAAGACAGCATCCAGGAGCTTAGCTGGGGGTTGAGCTCTGAGAATACTGCACAGCCGGCCGTGCCCTGCGGGCCTCACAGCCCTGACAGAAGGTGGAAGCCCAGCACTAAGTGGGGGCCTGTGGGCAGGGATGGTTGCTAACAGGCTGCCCTCCGTCCCGACTCACCAGGTCCACAGATGTGGGATTCACACCCCCGTCATCCCCTCCCACTCGGCCCCGCAATGACCGCAATGTCTTCTCTCGTCTCACCAGTAATCAGAGCCAGGGGTCAGCGCTGGACAAGTAAGCAGGCAGAGGGGTGAGGGGGGAGGGCACCGAGGTGGCAGTGGGGAGCGTGTAGACAGTACTTGCTGGAGGAGGGCTCAGGCGGCCAAGCCGACCCCAGCCTGAAGTTCCAGCCCCTCCCAGAGCGGAGGCCCTGATGCCCTCTCCTGGCATTTCTCTCCTTCCTGTACTGACCGTGGGTGCTTCTCCTCCCCTCAGCGTGCTGGAACCTCAGGAGAGGGCAAGAAGGAGGCCGCAGGGATTGGGGCCGGGCAATTAGGCAGGCTGGCCACATGGGGCAGGTGCCTGAGGGCTCCCCAGAGCTGCCCTTTAATCCACCTCTGCTGCTGCTTTGAGTGTGCTGTGAAGCCCCTTCCTTCAGCTTCAACCACTCCACTCTCTGTGCACTCTCCCAGCAGAAAGAGAGCAGACCAGACCCCCAGATTACCTTCCTAAGGCAGGCGCAGGTCCATCTATATTCACAGCTCCTGATGCAAGGCTCTGATGACTAACGCTGTGGTCTGCGTTAACAGCCTCCGCTGTATCCAGAAGGCACTCGCCCTGTGCTTTAAACAACCTGCTTTCATATATGTGACTTCATTAGGCTAAGAAACAACCCCGAGAATTGTCTTCCCTATTTCACACGAGAGAGAATGAGGCTCAAAGAGGGAGCCAGGGACGTTCACCTAGAAAGTGGCAGGATTGCACTCACAGCCCGGGACTTCCAGCTCCTGCCTTCTGTGCCTCGGGAGAGGGGAGGATCCTATTCTCCATGTCCTGCTCTGGGCTTTCCAGCGTTGCTGGGTCTACCCTGGACCTGATTTGCTCACTGTAGCCGCCAACAGGGCTCCTCTCTTAGTTTCCTGAAAGCTTCCCTACCCCAGGGTAAAGTGCTGTGTCCTCCAGGGAAGCCTCAGACTAGAAAATACTTGTCCTTGTACCTAGTGACTGATGTTCACCCTCCCCACCTCCCCACAGAAATGCCCCTTCCTGGGTCAAAATACTACTCAGTGAATGCTGAGCCCAGGAGGCAGAGCCCTGCAGACCTGGCACCCCGGACACCTCCTTCCCCAAACCTATCTTGGTTCAGGCTGCTGTAGGGGGAGCCAGGGACCACTCCTAGCCCATCTCCATGTTGTTACAATCAGCAGGTCCCCGTTTTGGAAGGACTGGGGTGGGACGGCCCATCCCAGCCTGGTGGTCTTCGGGAAGCCTTGGTCTTGTCCGGTGGTCCAGGTCTTAGATCCTGTGCATGGTGGAGCCAACTTCTAGGCACTGCCCAGTGGGCCCCCCGGGGACAGTGGGCTTTGTAAATAAGTGAGCCCCTGAAGAATTGCTGGAAGAAGCCAGCTCCCAGGGAGGGGTAGTATCAGGCATGGCTTCCCTCAGCCTTGGGCAGGTACGAGCATTGCTGGGGTGGGGCAGGTGCCCCCAGCTTGTGCAATAGGGCAGCCAGAGAGCTTGGAACCAGCAAACAGCCTCAGAACCGTCTCCCCGTGTGTGGGGCTGGTGCTCCTACATCTCCCCATGGTCCCCTCCTCACTCCTCCCCTGCCAGCCAAGAGACCCTGGTGGCCCACTCCTGGGGGAGAGTCCCAGGTCCCAGGCCAGTCCACCCCGCCTCCTCCCCTGCTCTCCCAAGGCCCTCATTCCTCTGCCTCTCTCCGCTCCCCTGGAAGAGAATAACCTGCCCTCTGACCTCCCCCCGCTGCTGCCGCCTCTGCGTCCCTCTGTGTGTGTCTCCTCTCACCCCCTAATCCAGCTAATTTTCTGCCCTCCCCAGGTCTGATGACAGCGACTCCTCTTTGTCGGAGGTCCTGAGGTACACACAGAGCGTCTCTCGCGTTTGCTTCCCCACTGTTGCTCTCGGCACCCTCTCTTCTCTGCGTCTCGCTGCACCCCCATGCCTGACACCCGTGTCCTCGGCATGCAGCCCCTCCGCTCCCCTCCCCGCCACCCCCTCTCCAGACCTGTCCCCACCCCCATGGTTCCTCCCTCTCAGGGTGGCCACAAGGCCTTGGACTGCGCCGGCTGGAGCTGGGGGCTTGGGGAGGGCACACAGTTGCTTGTTGCAAGCCCTATTCTCTTCTCCCTCCTCACCTGGGCAGGAAGGGGGTGCAGCATGGAGGCTGGGGGATGCTGGGCTGGGCTGGGCTGAGTGCTTCATGACTGGAAGGCAGAGGAAAAGCTAGGGCCGCTCCTTTTGCGAGTGCCGAGTGCCGAGTGCCGAGTGCCGGGGGTGTGTTCTGGGTCCTTTGATTCCCTCAACTTGTGCTGGGGGTGAGCTCTTCAGATGGCTCTGGGAGGAGCATCAAGGGGGCGGTGCCTCTTGTCCACACCCCTTGGCGCACACAGATGTGCGGCTACCTCCCCTCCCTGCAGCCTATGGGTTGGCTGGAGGCCAGTTCTCTCAGCCAGCCCAGCACGACACCCCGCAAACGAGGAGCAAGACTCAGGACTGGGGCCCGAGCCCCTGACAAGCCGGGGGCCCCCCGTGGGCTGAGAGCTTCTTCGGCTCTCCTGGAGAGCTATCTCTGTTCCTTAAGCCTCCAGCCCTGGGTGTTGACATCAGGTTTACTGTGGGTCATGAGGCTTTGCCACCGCAAGACGCTAGCCACCTGGCCAGGCTGTCAGCAGGAGAAGCGTGATCCCCTGACGTAGTTCCATGGCCATGCAGTGAGGCCAAACCAGGGTCAGAAGCGGGACACTGGGGCAGCTTGGGGAGCGGTTTGTGCGTGTGTGGCACCCAGCGCTAGACGTATCCGACCACCATCTTCAAGGGCGGTCCTGGCAGAGTCGTGCGGAGCTGTGTGAGAAGCGCCACGGGCAGAACCGTGATCATTTCAGTAGATCCTTGGCCACAGAGTCACTGTCAGGAGCGGCGTTCTCTGGGGATAAAAACACAACTGGGATATATTTTCAGACATAACTCAGCCAGAATCTCATCCCAAAAGTCCCTCACTGAGAAAAAAATCATCCTCAGAACCTCAGGAAGCTGGATGTGGCAAAATCTTCACACTCGCGCCAGCCTCATTCTTGCTCCCCCAGTATCAGGGGAGCGAGGAGGTGCCATACCAGGTCCATACAGCCCCATTTCAGAAAGCTCCAAACCTGTCCCGAAGCCAAGCCAGCTCCTAAGGGATTTAGCCCTTTATAAATTCCAGTCACAGGTTTGTCCCTGTTGGTCCAAAAGGGGTGTGTATGTATGCACATGGCTCTCTACTTAGATGATGCCAGCCCCAGAGGCAGTCACTGGCAGAAGGGTTTATTGGGATCAGGGTGCGTGGGGGTGGCGGCCTGAGCACCCCTCCCTCTCTGCAGCCCTCCCTCGCACTTGGTTCACTGAAGCAGCATGCAACTTCTGGCGAGAGCTACAGGGCCCAGTTCCAGCCCCTGGGCCTCTGCCCTGCCCAGCTGGGCCCGGGTGTATTCACATCTCAGGATCGGGTCAGGCAGCGTCAGGGGGGAGCTCTGTGAACAGAGCCCGCACCTCCTGCACCTTCGAGCTGTGCCTCGCACAGGGTTTGCTTCCCCAGAAGTGCTCAGGATGGCAGCTGACAGATTGCTGATTAAGACAGGCCATCTCCACTCTAGCCCATTCCCGGCTCTCAGACCTTGGTGGAAGTTGACTGGAGTCCTCGAAGCCTCTGTTATTAGGCCCTCATCCCCTCCCTGCCCTCACCCCGTCCCACGCACGTGCCTCGATCAGCCTGGCCACAGTCTCCCTGGCTGACGAGCGTGCCCTCTCTCCCTCTCTCCCGGGAAGGGGCATCATCTCCCCGGTTGGAGGAGCCAAGGGTGCACGGACGGCCCCGCTGCAGTGCGTCTCCATGGCTGAAGGCCACACCAAGCCCATCCTCTGCCTGGATGCTACAGATGAGTTGCTGTTCACAGGGTCCAAAGGTACGTGGAACCCCAACTAGCAAGGTAGGGTCAGGGTCTCCTGCTCACCCCTGCTTCCTTTGTCAGAGTAGTCTGTGAAGGAGATAAAAACACACAGCCCCCAGGAGTTGAGGATATGGGGGTCGATTTGCTTGCTACCCTTGTTTCTTACCTTGGCTGAAGGCCCCCATCCCCTGCATCCTTGGTCAAGCCTTCCCTCACACCGACCTGGTGGCTCCATCCAGCGCTTCCTTCCAGACCTCCCAGGGAAACTTCAGGAAGCTTCTTGGGTGCCCCGCCTATACTTGCACTGCCTGACATCACCCCAGCTCATAACATCTAAGCACTCCCTACCACCTCAGCAGCAGCACTCCACAAAGTCACATTCACCTAATTACAGCAACAACATCAAACATTGTACCAGCAGACAGGCCGGACATGATGGCTCAGACCTGTAACTGCAGCACTTTGGGAGGATGAGGCGGGAGAATCGCTTGAGCCCAGGAGTTTGAGACTACCTGGGTGGGCAACATAGTGAGACCCTGTCTCTATAAAAAATAAAGAATTAGTCACAGTGACACGGACCTGTAGCCCCAGCTACTCAGGAGGCTGAGGCAGGAGGATTGTTTAAGTCCAGGAGGTCAAGGCTGCCGTGAGCTGTGTTGGCACGATTGCACTCCAGCCTGGGCAACAGAGCAAGACCCTATCTCAATAAGTAAATATATAAATAATGTATTTATTTACTTTTCATTCATTCATTCATTCTTTTACCGACAGAAAGAACTAGTCTGTAAAAGACACACATACTAGAAACACAAGCATCAATATAGCTCTCTATGGCAGTTGGGGGGATAGCTGTGAATCTAAGTGTGATGGATCGAGTCCACGTTTTCCCATAACATTTGCTTGCACTGGTTCATTTAGTGTGTCAGCAATTACTGTTTGGAGGAACAGGCACCGTAAAGGCTTAAGAATTTTGTTTTAGCCCTGGACACCTTAGCAGTGTGGCTCACAGAACTCTGGTGTTGGTGGGAAGTGTGATTGAGGAACCCTGGTCTGAAGTTCTGAGGGAATTCTCTCTCCCAAGTTTTTTACGCGCACACATACATGCCAGTGAGCACACGTGTGCATGTTTCTTTCGGACCCAGAGCTCTGTCCTCTGGAGCTCTCTGGATCCCTTTCCCCTACCTGGCAGCCCCTGCAGTGGCAGAGCTACGCCCCCTAGTGGCTGACATCCCTCCCCTCCCTGTGGCTTCCTCCCATCTCTCGCAGACCGAAGCTGCAAGATGTGGAACTTGGTTACGGGGCAGGAGATCGCGGCTCTAAAGGGCCACCCCAACAACGTGGTCTCCATCAAGTACTGCAGCCACTCAGGGCTTGTGTTCTCCGTGTCCACCTCCTACATCAAGGTGTGGGACATCCGGGACTCAGCCAAGTGCATTCGCACCCTCACGTGAGTACCCACCGCCTGCCTCACAGTGGTGGGCTGCAGCAGGCTGGGTGGGCTGCGGATGCTCCCAGCCGGTGACCCACTCAGCACAGCACAGCCCAGCTACATGAGCGCAAAAGCCATTCCCAGCCTATGAGCTTGGCTTGACCCTGGGGTGCTAGGTGAGATCTCTTAGTCTGGGGGACAGTGTCTGGGGCAGGACCACTAGAGGAGTTTTTGGCCTGCCTGGCCTCCACCCACTGCCCTGTCCCCCAAGCCCTGCCTCTTGAAGTGTGTTAGATATCATGCTACGAGTCTGAAAGGGGAGCTGAGGAAACAGGGCGAGCCCCCAAAGCCATGCTGGCCACTGCCTGGGTAGGTGACGGCCCTGAGCCCTGTCCCGACAGCCTGAGACACGCAGGCACAGGGCAGGGGAGGCGGAGCTGAGACCAGGAGCCTTGTAGCACAAGTGGATTTTTAGCAAAAGTCACACTACATTCTCACATTACCATTGTAAGCTACAGCCTGCTAATTTGATCTTTAAAAAGTAAACAGGCTGGCCGGGTGCAGTGGCTCACACCTGTAATCCCAGCACTTTGGGAGGCCGAAGTGGGTGGATCACAAAGTCAGGAGTTCGAAACCAGCCTGGCCAACACAGTGAAACCCCATCTCTACTAAAGATACAAAAAATTAGCCAGGCATGGTAGCATACGCCTGTAATCCTAGCTACTCGGGAGGCTGAGGCAGGAGAATCGCTTGAATGTGGGAGGCAGAGGTTACAGTGAGCTGCACACTCACTGGAGCTGTACACTCCTGCGTGGGTGACAGGGCAAGATTATGACTCAAAAAAAAAAAAAGTAAACAGGCTGGGCACAGTGGCTCATGCCTAGAATCCCGGGTATTTTGGAGGCCAAAGGAGGAGGATCACTTGAGGCCAGGACTTCAAGACCAGCCTCGGCAACATAAGGAGACCCTGTCTCTACAAAAAAAATTGTTTTCATTAACCGAGCATGGTGGTACTTGCCTGTAATCCCAGCTACTCAGGAGACTGAGGTGGGAGGGTTGCTTGAGCCCAGGAGGTTGAGGCTGCAATGAGCCATTTTTGTGCCACTGCACTCCAGCCTGGGCAACAGAGCAAGACCCTGTCTCATCAATTAATCAATCAATCACGGAAACAGGATTTTTAGGGCAGTAAAATTTTTCTGTATGATGCTGTAATTGTGGATGCCCGTCATTATACATTTGTTCAAACCCATAGAATGTACACCAAGAGTGAACCCTAATGTAAACTATGGGCTTGGGCAATAACCATGTGTCAGCATGGGTTCCTAATCGAAACAGTGGCAGCTCTTGGTGGGGGGGTGTTGATAATGGGGGAGGCTGTGCCTGTTGCGGGGTCGGGCACACGAGGAATCTCTGTATCTTATGCTGTTTTGCTGGGAGCCTAACACTGGTCTAAAAAAAAATAAAGTCTTTTAAAAAAAAAAAAAGTAAACAAGGCCGGGCACAGCGGCTCACACCTGTAATCCCAGCACTTTAGGAGGCCGAGGTTGGCAGATCACCTGAGGTCAGGAGTTCGAGACCCCATCTCTACTAAAAATATAAAATTAGCTGGGCATGGTGGCATGTGCCTGTAATCCCAGCTACTCAGGAGGCTGAGGCAGGAGAATCGCTTGAACTCAGGAGGCGGAGGTTGCAGTGAGCAAAGATCACACCACTGCACTCCAGCCTGGACAACAAGAGTGAAACTCCATCTCAAATAAATAAAATAAAATAAACAGAATGGGTATAATCACCTCTTTTAGCTGATGAGGAAACTGAGAGTGAGGGAAGTTGATTTCTGGAAGATCCAGGTTCACGCCCAGACTCGTGACCGAGCCTTACCATCTTTCCAAGCCAGTGACCAGGCACACAGGCAGGCCTCATGGGGAGTTGACTCAGCAGGACTGGAGTGGAGCTCTCCCCTGGGGCTCACTTATAGGAGAAGCTGTTGCTCTTCTCTGTCAGTCAACGAAGACTTCCTGGGCTGGGCATGGTGGCCCACGCCTGTAATCCCAGTACTTTGGGAAGCTGAGGCGGGTGGAATGATGAGGTCAGGAGTTCGAGACCAGCCTGACCAACATGGTGAAACCCCGTCTCTACTTAAAATACAAAATTTAGCCAGGCATGGACAGGCGCCTGTAATCCCAGCTACTCAGGAGGCTGAGGCAGGAGAATCACTTGAACCTGGGAGGCAGAGGTTGCAGTGAGCCGAGATCGCACCACTGCACTCCAGCCTGGCGACAGAGTGAGACAGGGTCTCAGAAAATAAGAAAAGACTTCCTGGAAGAAGTGGGGAAGTGGGCTGCATGGGCTAGTCTTAGTGAGGTTTTATTGGTTTCCTAGACTATGCGCATGGATAGTTTTGACCTCTGGCCTTGCCTTTCTCCTTCATGGGCAGGTCTTCGGGCCAGGTGATCTCAGGGGACGCCTGTGCCTCCACGTCCACCCGTGCTATCACCAGTGCCCAGGGGGAGCATCAGATCAACCAGATCGCCCTCAGCCCTTCAGGCACCATGCTGTACGCTGCCTCAGGCAACGCCGTTCGCATCTGGGAGCTTAGCAGGTCAGCATGATACCTGGGCAGGGAGGAGGGCTTGGCATGCCCAGGCAAAGTCCCCAGGTCTCAGCTCGGGGGGACCCACCCTGGGATGGATAGGACCTCAGCAACACCTTTACTCTCCCATGCTGCTGGGCCTGTGCCCTTCCAGTGAGACTGCTGGGATGCAGGGCAGCTCATGTCTAGATTCATGATCTTGCCTTGAGCGGGAGGGAAGGGTGAGTACCCTGACTAGGTCTGTTTGTTCTGGGGCAGACCCCCCACCCCAACCCAGAGTCCCCTCTAATTCACCTATCCCCGGCTGGGCCTCTTCCCGCTGCAGGTTCCAGCCTGTTGGCAAGCTGACTGGCCACATCGGCCCTGTGATGTGCCTGACCGTCACCCAGACAGCCAGCCAGCATGACCTCGTGGTGACTGGCTCCAAGGACCACTACGTTAAGGTACCTGGGGCTGCCTCGGCTCTGAGGCCGGGCGGGGGCTTGTCTTCCACTCTCCCCAGTCTTCGCCCTCTATTGCCTTGGGGGTACTCATGAAAAATTGTAAGACTTCGGGGGATGTCTGCTGAAGAAATCACCCCAAAGGAGGCAAGAATTTATGTGCAGGAAGTTATAGATTGCAGCATTATTTTGTAACTGGTGAAAAATTCGTAATAACTTAGATGTTGAAAGGTAGAATAACTATTAAATGATGGAAAATCCACCTAATGGGATGCACTGCCGCTATTAAAATGATAAATACTCAACCAAACATGAAGTGTACAAACAACACTTACTTGTTTGCTCTCTGATTATGCCATTGAAAACTGTCCAGATGCAGTCAGAAACTGGCAGGAAGCCGGCCAGGCGCAGTGGCTGACGCCTGTAATCCCAGCACTTTGGGAGGCCGAGGCGGGAGGATCACTTGAGATCAGGAGTTTGAGACCAGCCTGGCCAACATGGTGAAACCCTGTCTCTACTAAAATACAAAACATTAGCCAGGCGTGGTGACACACACCGTAGTCCCAGCTACTTGGGAGGCTAAGGCAGGAGAATCACGAGCCTGGGAGGCGGAGGTTGCAGTGAGCCAAGATCGCGCCACTATACTCCAGCCTGGGCAACAGAGGGAGACTCTATCTTCAACAAAAAAGAAACTGGAAGGAAGCAGAGTTTTCAGGGGTAGTGGGATTGTGATGACTATTTTACTAAAAAACGAAAGAATTCTAGAAGGAGGCTCACACCCCAAACCCGCCTTTCTCCTTAGCAGCTGCCTGTTCAGCTGTGGGGTCTCGGTGTGATGAGCTGATTCACCCCTGCATCACTTGAGTTGGTCTCCTCCCACCCCTGCCCCAGTGTCCATGGGAAGGGTCGTGACCTGAACCTTCTGTGTTCCCAGTCCCTTGGAAGCAGCAGCCCCACCTCCAGAGCCCTCGCCTGCGGGGAAGCGCCTCTCCCCAGAGGGCAGTGGCTGCCACCCTAGCCAGACTCCTGGGTCTTCAGGCCTCTGGGTCCACAGTGCTACAGGCCCTGCCTTCCCTCCTCCCTCCTGGCCCCTCCTCCCGCAGCTGTTCGAGCTCGGCGAGTGTGTGACGGGCACCATCGGCCCCACTCACAACTTTGAGCCCCCGCACTACGACGGCATCGAGTGTCTGGCCATCCAGGGAGACGTCCTGTTCAGCGGCTCCCGAGATAACGGCATCAAGAAGTGGGACCTAGACCAGCAGGAGCTCATCCAGGTCGGGAGGAAGGGGAGAGGGCAGACTCCCACAGCCCAGGCAGGACCTTGGAGACCCTGGGGCCTGGACTCACAGATCCCCAGGCCAGATGGCTTTCAGAGCTCCCCAAGCCCTCCTGTTCTCCCTCTTCCTCCTCTGTCTCCATCCTCCCTTCCCTCCCCTCGGCCTCTCCTGATGCCCCATCTCCCCCTCAGGCAGCCTGCTTTCAGAAAAGCCTTTGCTCTCAGCTCTTGGGTGTGAAAGTGAAGCTCAGTTACCCCATTCCTTTCCTGGGAGCATTTGTGTTTTAGCCTGACCCATGTGAGGGCTGAAGCGTTCTCCACCAGGGCAGGATCTCAGGCTTGAACCTGGAAAGTAGAGCAAAGGAACCCATCTCTGGTCCCTTGAAGCCCACAGCACAGGCCACCCCAGCATGGCTCCTGGAACCAGTGTCGCCTGCCTGTGTGGCAGGTCTACAGGCCGGGGGGAGCCTGGAAATAGCTCTACTACTAGCAAGAGGGGCCCTGGGGCAGGTCCTCTCCCTCACAGACCCCCGGCCCTCACCAGCCCTGATCCTCCCACAGCAAATCCCCAACGCGCACAAGGACTGGGTGTGCGCCCTGGCCTTCGTCCCAGGCCGCCCCATGCTGCTGAGCGCCTGCCGTGCAGGCGTCATCAAGGTCTGGAACGTGGACAACTTCACGCCCATCGGTGAGATCAAGGGCCACGACAGCCCCATCAATGCCATCTGCACCAATGCCAAGCACATCTTCACAGCCTCCAGGTGGGTGCTGGACAGAGAGGGCTGCCTCTCCTCCCCCTCATCTCCTGGTGTGGGCAGGGGAGGCGCGGAGGCTCAGGGCCCTGCCACTGTCCCCGCAGGCTCAGTTCACAGAACAGATTCCACGGTGGCCTCCTTTGCATACCCAGCCCGTGCCAGCCTTCACTGGGTGCCCACCATGTGCTGGGCACTGCGTTAGGCAGGGGAGGAGGAAGGTACTGGCTCCCGGGCCAGGCCTTGCCCGCTTGTCTCCAGGCCTTTCCTACCCTCCCACCTGCCCTGGCTGTCTTCCCAGTTCAGGTATCTCTCAGAGCACAGAGCAGCCCTTCCAGCCCTCAGACCAGGCCTCTTACACCCCCAGCTCGCCCCCTGCACGGGGAGCACCCAGGCCCTCTGTGCCATGGGGTGCTACTCAGACGGCTTTCTTTCTTGTTCCGACTTTTTCCCTTCTCTCCCTTCCCCTTCTTATCTCCTCCCTCCTCTCCCCTCTGTCCTCACCTCTCTCCACCCACAGTGACTGCCGGGTAAAGTTGTGGAATTACGTCCCTGGACTCACCCCCTGCCTTCCTCGCCGAGTCCTGGCCATAAAGGGCCGCGCCACCACCATGCCCTGACCCTCCCCATCTCTCCCTGTCTCCTCTCTCATTCTTCCCCTCTTTCCTTTTCCCTCTCTTTCCCCACTTCGATCTGAGCTGCTTCTTAACGGTATGAGATTATTTTACTCCTCCTTCTTCCTCTCCCTTCCTGTCCTGCCTGGCCCAGAGAGGGGCCCCGCCCATCCCTCCTGCTCCCACCGTCCTCCCCCGAGCATGAACAGTGGGACAGGCCCCAGGAGATGGGTGCCAAGGAGCAGGGAGCAGAGCGGGGAGCCTTCAGGCCTGGACAAAACAAAACACCAAAAAAAAAAAAAAAAAACCCACGACCAGGCTCGTCCGGGGGCCTCTGAGTGCACAGGCCTCTCCATCTGCCCAGCGTCCCCCACCTGCACTGCAGCCTGCCTCCCCGTAAGCGACACTTGCCTCCCAGCCCCAGCCACATTTGGGGAGTTTGGGGAATCCAATTCATCCTCTACTTTTGGGGGCAGCCAGCCAAGCCCACTGCAAGAGCTGACTCACACCCCCCAACTTTGTCCTCCACCCCAGCGACCTGACGGTGAAGTTCTGGAGTGTCCGGCGGTTACCCCACAGCATCCCACCCTAGGAGTGAGGTCAGAGGGATACCCCTGGACCCTCGACCCCAGCAGCCTGGACAGCATGGAAGGGAAGCTGTGACCCGGCCGATGGGGCTGGCTGCCCTGGGGACAGAGGGCGTGGCCCCCACTCCTGCCCTCCTCCCTCTCCCTTGGCCTTCCCACAGGACACCGTTCCCTCTGTCCCTCCCCTGCCTCTCAGGAGCCTCTGGGTGAGAGAGAGGCTGGGGAGGAAATTAAGCTGTGAAGCCAAAGGGCATTATCTCTCCTTGTTCCTCTCCCTGCGGTCCTGGCCACATTGTCTCCTGCTGACCCTGCTCTGCCCCCTTTCCAGGCCTTTGGCCCAGAGGTGGGGCCCGGTGGGGAGGCGCAGCAGCCCGGCCCCATCCCGCCCTCTGAGGAGCTGGCCTCCCCGCATCTCTCAGCCCAGCTTCTAGAGCCACTGCACCTGCCTCTGAGCCCAAAAAGATAGTCCTCAGGTAGCTAAGGAAACCAGGTGTGGGCGGCTGGGCCTTGCAGCTAACCCTTAACCTCTGGCCACCCGCCGAGAGTCCCAGCTGGCCCAACAGTTCCCAACATCCCTCTCAGATGGGGCCAAGGTGGAGCTGCTAGAAAGATTCCTTTGGGGAGATGGTCAGAAATACTTCAATTATTTATTATTTTTTTATTTTTATTTTTTGCTGTTGCCTCCTGGAAACTGACTTGAAGTTTCTTCCCACAATATTCTTTCCCTCAGCTCTTGGGGGCCGGAAATCCCGAAGGGAGTCCGCTGTCCCGGCCCTCCAGGGCCGCCGCCTCTGCTTTGCGGCAGAGGGAACGGTTCCTTCGACTCTGCAGCCCCTGACACGGCCCCCAGGGAGCCTTCTAGCGTACCCCTGGCCTCTAGGCCGCCTGACGCTCAGTGCCTTCCTCCGTCCCCGGGGCCTGGCACCCGTTCTGGGCAGCCTTACACCAGCCACGCCCGCGGCACCACATGTGTCTTCTCACTTGCGAGGTCTCGTGCCCAGCGCCCCCTGGGAAGGCGGGGGTGCTCACCCCACAGCCCAGGCCCGGGGATGCTGAGTCCTTCGTGGGCCATGTAGGAAGTGGCGTGGGGACTGTGTCTGCTGGGAGGTGGCTCAGATGCAGAGGACGGCCCAGCACCCTGGCCCCGGCCCCTCCCCAGCCCTCCAGTCCCCCACTGGGGGGCCAGGCACATCTGCTGGGCACTGCGCTAGGCAGGGGAGGAGGAAGTCTCTCCAGCTTCTCTCTCTCTGGTTATTCAGGAGACACATCTTCAGCCTTAAAAATGGCATGGAGTGCAGGCCCTCCCTTGCAGGAGATGATCGAGGAAGAGGGAGTTGGCAGAGTTTCTCTACCCCAGGGCTGGGAACGCCGAGCTCCAGGGAGGTTGCTAAATCAGTGTTCAGGCACCCCCTGTTGGGGAAACTCTGGAATCACAGGAGTGGGCCTTGGGAGGGACTAAGCTCCGTCCCTCTCCCCTGCCCCACCCCCACCCAAAGCCGCCCACCCTGTTTTTCCGTTGTTTCTCTGGTCTCGTGCTTCCTGGCTTCAGTCTGGGAGCCAGGAGCCAGCCCCCACTCCCTTCAGAGGATGCAGTGACTTTTGGACTTTCTGGAGGTGGCTCTGTGTTTCTGTCCGTGGCTCCTCTCCGTCTTGGGCCAGGGCACCTGGAGCCCTCTCTGTGTGGTGCCCAGTGCTGGGGGGAGGCAGGCCCCAGTGGAAGCTGTGTGAGGCCTGGTCCCTTCCCCTTGCCCTCCTCCGAGCTGCCACAGAGGCGAAGAAGGCTGGCCTGCTGGTGCTGGCCCTGCTGGATGCGGTACTGAAGTCTGGGGCGGCTGATGGCAAGAAGGAGACCCCCTCGGACGCTGGTCTCCCGGGACCTGGACAGTCTGTCTGCAATGACTGGAAATCCTTCTTCCTCTGGCCACCCAGAGGTGCTGGGCGACCCCTTTAGCTCAGAGATGTGGCCACAAATCTCTTCCCACTCCTCTCTGTCCCTCTCCACCTGAACAGAAAGTTTTGACCTTGCAACCTGTAAGAAAGAATCCGTCCGCATGACTGTTTACAAGCTATAGAAACACATAAGACTCTGTCCCCCGAGCTCCCCCATGGGCCGGGGACGCCCCAGCTGGGGTGACTGCACCGTAGCTGCAAGGCCTGTTCTTGCACCACGTGTGACCTTTTGGCCCCGCGAGAGGTGCTCATCCTGATTGCCCGTTTTCTGCTGTTTCCCACGGGTCAGCTACCTCACAGCGGGGCGGGCTCTGCTGTCCTGGCAAGTGTCATTGACTCTCTAAACTTGAAGTCCTTCGGGAGCCCTGAGCCCGACGTCCCTGAGACACCCCGAGTTGTGCTCCGTGAAAGTTGGAGTCTCTGCCCACTCAGGGATGTCCAAGGTCCATAGTTAGGGGGCGGGCCCCCAGCTCCACTCACTGCACAAGCGCCCTACGTGTTGGAAGCACAAAATGATCGTGACTTGAGCACGATGGCAGGGTCCTGCGGGCACACTCGGCAGACCCGGCCTGGGAGGCTCCTCCCAGCTGAGCTCTGTCCAAAGTGAGGTTGGGGACAGCCATGTCTGGGACAGGGATCTGTCCTTGCTCAGACCGGGCCTTGGCTCATGGCTTGTCCTAATTCTGGGATTCATCATCTTACTAATCGTGCCCTTCTGTGCCCATCTTAAGACTTGAGGCTGAGCCCCATCAGGCCCAGCCACATCTTTACGCTGTGGGATCAGGAGTAAAGTCCTCTCTAAACCCCGCACCCCAAATCTCCAGATGCCTGAGTTCAGGCTGAGTCCTAGCCCTAGTGAGCCTAAGAGCGTGGACTCAGATTCCCTGTCTCCTGGGTCAAGCCCCGCTCCGTGCTTGTGAAGCTTCTGAGCGGGTTCCCTGGATAGGAGGAGTCTTCGTCCCCACTGCCCTCAGGCCTCTTCAGCACAGTCCTGTGCCAGGGCCCCGTCCTCACCATCAGCCACATCAGTATTTGCTTTCCTGTGAGTGACTGACTCCTCTGAGGCAGCCGGAACTCTCAATGGCAGCGCCTGGAGTTGCCTTGGGAGATTTCCAAGGAAGGAGGAAAGGCTGACAGGAGGAGGCTGGCACACCCGAGCCTTTGAGGTGGTCAGCCCCTTGGGAAGGGACAGCTGTGGGTCTGGGAGCAGCCTCACCCCAGACGAAGCCTAGGAAACCCTGCACCCTCAGCTGTCCAGCCCTGCTGCCAGTCTGGGGCTGTGTGGCCTGGGCAGAGGGCAGTTTAAAGCACAAAACCACATGGGAAAAAGGCGAGGTCTCTGGGACTTTCTCTTGTGCCTGATGTGGTGGAGACAGGCAGGCAGCCGTGGTGAAGCTAGGGAACCTCACGCTGCTTTGCCCTGCCAGCTCTCCGCATCCCTGATGTCTGGGCCGGGAGCAGGCATAGCCCCTGGTTGTTGCTTGTGCCCGATCTGTTTGCCATTGTGCGTGTGGGCAGAGGCCACCCTGCAGGAGCAGTGCGTTTCTCCTCACAGGCTGTCCCAGACCTGTGGGATGTGTCCCTTTGCCATTCCAAACAGGCAGCTGTGCTGCTCTCCTCACTCGGCATAGCCTCCTGGTCAGCAGCCGCTGCCCCCCAGGCCTTACTGGGCCTGGCCCTCCTCTCCTGACTCCCAGATCCTTCCCTGCCCTCATGTGCGAGGACAGATTGTGCAGGGAAAGTTCTGTTTCTTCTTTGACATCTTTGTTCTGTCCCCTGCCCCATCCCCAGCACTCATGATCTTGCAGCCCCCACCACACCCTAGTTGAGCCCTGTGAACCATGTCCTGAGGGCCTTGCAGGGAAGTAGGAAGTAGAAACTGCTCCACAAAGAGCTGAGGGTCAGAGAAGACCCCTGAGATGAATCGGGGCCCTGCCGTGCCACCAGCTCTTCCAGCAGTCGCGCCCTGCCCAGGCTGCAGGGTTTCATCCGGTTCCTGCTGTCCCCCGAGATGTGGCTGCCACAAGGTGTATATATGTTTTGTGCCTCTGCCGATGGCTGTACATAGTGTATGAAAGTTATTTAAGCCTCATGTTGTACATTTCTGTTCCTAGATTGGATGTGAGTGTTCTAAGTTGTCATAAATAAAACCTGAATGACCAATATCTGTGGAGCCCCCTCTGGGGGTCTACTGACTTTTGGCTGGGGCCTCTGGAGAGGGAGTGGGTTGCAGGCTGGCAGGATGAGTGGGTACAGCAGGCCGCTGGGGCTGGGCCCAGCCTGATGAGAACTTCCTGAGTTTGGGCCTTCACCAGTTAGGAAGCAGAGAGCTTTGAGAGCATCACATTCTCCTCCGGGCTCCTGACACTGCCTCGGGGGGCTGGTGCAGCAGCCAGGAGAGTGCGCGGCAGCATTTCTGGCCCACCTACTATTTCTAGGCACTGTTCAGAGCAGTTTTCATGGTGTCTTCACTGCCCTGTGTGACAGGTAACAGTCTCATTTTATGAAATTGGAAAAGTCTCAGGATGGAAGTGACTTACCCAGGATCACAGCTAGTAAGGACAGAGCGAGGATCTGCATCCAGAGCTGCCCGACCACAGCAGCCTTTGCCTTTTGCTAACGTAACACACGCCTCCCTAGGGCCTGCGCTGCGCTGTGGTGCATGCAGACATGCCTCAGTCCCTTGCCACTTGTGGAAAGAAGGCAAGACTATAAAAAGATCGTAGGAGAAAACAGCTCCACAAAGGTCACTATTATTGTTCATTTAATAGCGATGGGGTCTCACTATGTTGCCCACGCTGGTCTCTTAACTCCTGGGCTCAAGCCCTCCTCCCATCTCAGCCTCCCAAAGTCCTGGGATTCTAAGAGTGAGCCGCCATGGCCAGGATTTGTTTCTAAATCAGTGCTTTTCAGTCTTTAAGAACCCATATTCCCTTTTGATAACCATGAATTGCTTCACCAACTCCTAGAGATTCCGGCGCATCCCCTTGGCAGAGAGGCCCCTCAGGGAGAATCCACGTCTTCATCACAGCCCATGACTGATTAAAAAGCTTAACTTCTGGCCAGGCATGATGGCTCACACCTGTAATCCTAGCACTTTGGGAGGCTGAGGCAGGTGGATCACGAGGTCAGGAGATCGAGACCATCCCGGCTAACTCGATGAAACCTCATCTCTACAAAAACGTACAAAAAAATAGCAGGGTGTGGTGGCAAGCACCTGTAATCCCAGCTACTCAGGAGGGTGAGGCCAGAGAATCACTTGAACCTGGGAGGCAAAGGTTACAGTGAGCCAAGATCGTGCCACTTCATTCCAGCCTAGGCAACAGAGCGACACTGTCTCAATAAAAAAAAAAGCTTCTGATTTTTTTATCAAGAATATAATAGGGTCTCTCTTTGCTTTGTTACCCAAATATAAAACCAAATTGCTTCCTTCCTCAGCCTGCACAAGTCCCCCGCTGCGTGTCCAGACTTAACGGCTGGGACGGGTGCTCTGGCCAGGGAATTCCTGGAGTGTGTAGGAGGCAGAAGTCACTGTGGGTGGGAGGGCGAGGGCTTCCTGGGGAAGGTTTCCTCCAGAGAGGCTTCCAGTCCTCAAACAGAAGGGCTTGGCGAGTGAGAGACGGACCCTGAGCCATGGAGGGAGACACGAGTGAGCAGAGTTGCCCTGACTTGCCAGCCCTGCTGGCGGGAACAGAGCTGCCTTCCCCAGGAGCAGGGTGGCTTCCTATGGATAGCTATTTTGGCTGGCTGACCTGGCATTACCCATGCCACTCCCCGCCCCACCCTCGCTCCCCACAGGCCCATATTTTACACGGGATCCTGCCTGACAGTGGGACAGAGTCCACTGTGAACTGCAGGGAGTGACACCTGGCCACAGCCAGCTGCAGGCTGGGCAGGGTGTGTGGGCAAGACACAGAGACCGGCCGCTGGGGAACTGGTCAGGGTCCGGCCCTGAAGTGGACTCCAGCCAGCTGGTTCCTCCCTGCCACTGCGCTCCTCCCCACACCCCCTGAGAAGTTTCACAGCACAAGGTAATTTTTTCCAAATGCAGGTCACCCTGTCTCTCGAGGATGCCAGGGCTCTTGCGGGGTGCGGTGGGGAACAGGAACAGTGGATTAAGAGACTCTCCTTTTAACGTGGGGCGTTGTTTCGTTTCCAGATTACATGCATAATATCTGCTTACTTAAGAAAATTTGGAAAACAAGAAAGTGTCAAGAAAAATCCCATTTAGGATATAAGCTATGGGGCAGCTTTCCCAGGCGCAAGGGAATAGCACCTCTCGGAATTTGGTAAGAGCCTTTCATTGTCAGAACTAGGTGGCATCTTAAAAGGTGATTTTTCCTCAGCCACTGAAGTTGAGGGTTTTTTTCGTTTTGTTTTTTTTTTTTCTTTTTCTTTTTCTTTTTTTGAGACGGAGTCTCACTGTGTCTCCAGGCTGGAGTGCAGTGGCGCAATCTCGGCTCACTGAAGCCTCTATTTCCCGGGTTCAAGCGATTCTTCTACCTCAGCTTCCTGAGTAGCTTGGATTACAGAGGCACACCACCTGCACTCAGCTAATTTTTGTATTTTTAGTAGAGACAGGGTTTCACCTTGTTGATCAGGCTGGTCTCAAACTCCTGACCTTGTGATCCTCCCGCCTGGGCCTCCCAAAGTGCTGGGATTACAGGCATGAGCCACCCCACCCATCGAAGTTGAGTTTTAAAAACAAAGATAATGTTTTCCAACTCTCTCAGTTTATACATTTACATTTTACTGAACTGAGGCCCAGAGAGGCCAACAGAGTTGGCCAAAATCATCCTGGGACAGAGATGGCCCTAGAATGCACTACTTTCCATGCATTCATTACCACGTATTTCTTACGTTATGCTGGACCAAAGTGAGGGGGTGGCTTGTGGGGGTGTCAGAACAGTCTATGAGGGGGGCTTCACCCCAATGCACTTGACCTGTTAATAGGTTTTGAATAAGAGCTACCTTTATCATTGCTTGTAACAAAGCAAAACTGCCCTGGCAGAGGCGGGGCACTGCAGGGCAAGCATCCGGGCCTGAGTGTGGACACTTGGGATGTGGTTTGGGCTGTGCCAGGGCCAGCCGTGGTGATGTTTCTATACAGCAGCGCTGTCCCTGGCTCTGTGGTACCCAAACTCTCTGATTTTCCAGGATGTTTTGTGAGCTCACTGACAACGCTTTACTAAATCACTTTCCTGCTTCAGCCAACCAGAGGGGACTCTTGCTTACTCTCACAACTGCATTCTAGAACACCTCATGTGTGCCAACATTACTTTCCCCTGGGCTCATAGTTGAAGTTGGTTCAAAAGAAACTGCTTGCTCTGGCCTCAGACCACGTGTCTGAATGGGAGAAGGGAACAGAGAGGCAGAGCAGGGAAGAGGTCAGCCCAGGCCCGGACGTTTGTTGGAGAGAAGGCGGCTCACAAGCGGCTCTACCCCAGAAGGCCAAGAATTGACTGGAAAGACAACATCACAGCTATTTTCACAAAGGTGCATGCTTTTTCCTTTTATGAAGAAGATTCTGCAGGGATACACCTCCCTTTCCAGTACAGGACCCGGGAATCTGGCCCCATTGTCACAGGGTCTAATGGCCAGGCTCACACCTGAGACCCAAGGATGCAGGCTCAGAAGTGGCGCCTTCGGGGTCTCCTCCTGGAGAAGCAGGATCGGGGGTGCTTGGCCAGTAGCAGCTTCTTCTTGGCGTCCAGGATATAGAAAGTCTGCGTGGCGAGGCAGCTGACCGTGGGGTCAGAGTCTCTCTGCATGTGCCTTAGGGCTGTAACACAGACACAGAAAGGCTAGTGGGCTGGGCAGGAGGGCCTAGGCCCTGTGGTGCAGAGAGGTACCGGGCCAAGGGGTCGGGACTGGCGAATTTGAAACTATGAGCAAGAGTGTCTTCTGGGAGTCCACAGTGCTCCGTCACAAGCAAGACCACACAGCCGCCGTGTGCACAGGAGATGCGAGGCCCACGTGCTCCTCACCCTGCATCCATTACCAACCCCTCACTCCTCTCCACTGCCCCTCCCTGGCGCTTTGTCACCTCTTCCCCATAGAATAGCTGTGCATGAAGTCCTCTGCAGCCAGGGACTCAACCACACGTGGGGGCCCAATGCTGTCTCTTCTACGAGAAGCCCAAGGGACCCTCCTGGCTGCTGGATGGGCTTCATGGTGGTGAGGGTGTGAGTGACCATGGGGCAGGAGAGCTCTGACCAGCACCTCAAAACTGAAGCGCCTTGGGGATGAGGCTGCCTCTTCGCTCTTCTGAATGATCATTTTTGTGAGGCCATCTGCCCATGGTTCCTAACTTCTGAGCATTCCTCCCCAACACTGGTACTGCCCAAAGATGCAAGGAGGAGGCGACTGGGCTGCCACTCACCTGTGCACACCTCGTCAATTTCATCCATCTCTTCCAAGTCGAGGGTTTGGAGAATCTGGCCTACAGGGGCACACAGAGGCACCTCAGAGCCCCACAAGGAATCAGTGGGGCCCTGGCTGCAGGTACTCTTGTCCCCCTTCCCAAAACACTCAGCATTCCCTCCTTTTTCTTGTCTTCCCCTCCCTTGGCCACCAGCGTCAGGTTTGGACTTTTCCCATGAAGTTGAACTTGTGTTCCCTTGCTTCTCTGAAGGATTCTGAGCAAATTGGGCTGGGTGAAGGAGTGGACATGCCTCTCCCCGAAGAGCTCTTCCCTGGGGTGATCTGAGGCAGTCCCCCACCTACCTCTGAAGTGCCCCCACTGAGTAGCTCCCAGACCCCAATGCCCCATCCTTTGGCTCTCTGCTGACTGGTCTCCTAGGACTTGGCACATTCTGCTGTAGGGAGGTGACCACCCAACTCAACCAGGAGCTTCCTACAGGGGAGGTAGCAGGAGGCACAGGCAGGCACTCCCACCTCCACTCCCACCCCCCAACGAAATCCCCATGGGTTCTGTCTCTCCTCATGTCCTGGGTGCTCAGTCTGCTTAAACAAGGACAAAGTGGCTTCAAGAGGACGAAAGGCCACACCTGCAAACCACACAGCTGCCCGGCGGACGGGAACCTGGGGGCTGCTGAAGCACGCCACACACTGCTTCAGAAACCAGAGGGCTTTGTTCATCTCCTGCTCCAGCTGTAAGAAGAGGGGTCAGATTATGGAAGGGACCCTCAGACAGTTTTCAGATTGCACTGGATCCATCCCCTGATTGCAAAAATCCGTCAAAACCTTCTCCATCTCCATCCCCTCCTACCCCAGCTCCTGAAATCTTCTTTCTTTCATGAAGCCTTCCTGGACTGGCCATGCCACAGGGATCACACTCCCTGGCCTTGACCCAGTTTGAGCATGAAACTCATAGACTGGCCCTGGTGCTTGGCTCATCCATTTTTTTCTCTCCTACTCCCAATAATAGAGGAGTGAAGCCTATTGTTGAAATCCCGTTTATTTTCATCTTATCTTAAACCTTCAATCTCCAGGTCATATGCTTTAGGCTGCAGCAGATCATGCCTACAGAATTCTGTTTAAGCAGAGGCTTTGTCACATGGACACAAAGATGGGAACAATGAAAGCTGAGAATTACAAAAAAGAGGGAGGGAGTGGGGCAAGGGTTGAAGAACTACTTGTGGACTACGTTCACTCCTTGGGGATGGAAATGTTAGAAGCACAAACCTCAGCATCACATAATATACCCATGGAACAAACCTGAACCCATACTCCCGAATGTAAAATTTTTCAAAGAGGCTAGGCACAGTGGCTCACGCCTGTAATCCCAGCACTTTCAGAGGCCAAAGCAGGCGGATCACCTGAGCTGGGGAGTTCGAGACCAGTCTGGGCAACACAGTGAAACCCTGTACCTACTAAAATACAGAAGTTAGCTGGGCGTGGTGGCACGTGCCTACGCACCTAGTTACTCAGGAGGCTGAGGCAGGAGAATCACTTGAACTCAGGGGCAGAGGTTGCAGTGAGCTGACATGGCGCCACTGCACTCCAGCCTGAGTGACAGAGCCAGACCCTGTCTCCAAAAAAATAAATAAATACATAAGATAGAATACTTAAAATAAATAAATAAAAATAAGCAGAGCCTAGCAGTACTGCCTGTAATTCCTTGTTTTCATACCTTCCCTCGCCCGCCTAGGAATGCAGCCCCTTCTGCATTCATCAGACTTCCATCCTTAAAGGTTCAAAGGATGCTGTGTCCTTCCCTTTGCAACAACCGCTAACCCAAGCCCCGTCTCCTGCATCTCCTTCCTAGCTCCAATCCTAACTCTCCTTTTGCCCTCTGCAGTCGGTTCTAAAAACAGAAGGCTACATCCATGGTTTGGCCCAACTTCTTTTGTCAGGATCTTTTCTTCCAGTAGAAATCGTTACTGGAAACCCAATATCCTAAACCTGTAAACCGAGCACTTTGGAAAGCCAAGGCAGGAGGATCACTTGAGCTCAGGAGTTAGAGACTAGCCTGAGAAGAAAGAAGAAAGAAGAAGAGGAGGAAGAGGAAGCGGAAGTGGCAGAAAAAGAAGGAGGGGGAGGAGAAGAAGAGGAAGAGGGGGAGGAGAAGAAGAGGGAGTGGGGGAGAAGAAGAAGAAGAAACAGGAGGAGGGGTAGTGGAGAAGAAGGAGGAGGAGGAGGGGGAGGAGGAGAAGAAAAAGAAGGAGAGGAGGACGAGGAGGAGGAGGAAGATGAAGGAAGGAAGGGAAGGAGGGAAGAAAGGATGGCAGAGGGGAGGGAGAAGGAGATGAGGAGGGGGAGGGGGAGGGGATCTCTTGAACCTGGGAGGTGAAGGTTGCAGTGAGCTGAGATCACGCCACTTCACTCCAGCCTGTGCTTCAGATCAAGACCATCCTGGCCAACATGGTGAAACCCTGTCTCTACTAAAAATATAAAAATCAGCCAGACATGGTGGCAGGCACCTGTAGTCCCAGCTACTCGAGAGGCTGAGGCAGGAGAATGGCCTGAACCCGGGAGGCAGAGGTTGCAGTGAGCTGAGATCGAGCCACTATACTCCAGCCTGGGCGACAAGAAGGAGGAGGAGGAGGAAGAGAAGGAGAAGGAGAAGAGCAAGAGGAAGAGGAAAAGAAGAAGCACTCTGCTGGGGTGGGAGGACGTGGGAGGATGAGCCTTGTGTGCCTGCCCTTCTCTCCAGTCTTTTGAAGTTACCCGAGAAACCACTTGGGGTTTCTGCACCCTTGATTGCTTCCTGAAACTGGTCATGGTCCTTCCTAGGTGACCGCGACCCTCCTCTCTTATTGCCCTCCTTTGACTTTCTGCCAGATTTCCTTTCCTCGTCTCCTCCATGGGATCCTTGGAACTGATGTCCCCTGGGATCTCAGTGTTGACTCCTACGCTGCTCCCACCACGGTGTCCTTAGCAGAGCACATCTGCGCTCAGGGCTGCAATCTCCACCCACCACCCAGCAGTCTGCTCGGCACTCACACCAGGCAGCCCTGTCCTCCAAGCTTCAGTGACACACATCTACCTTCCAATGGAATAAGTCCACTTAGCGTTCTCACAGATTTTACAAGGTCTCCGTGCACAAAGCCATCACCCTCTCCTCCACACCTGTTCCTCCCTCTGTATTTCTGACCTCGGTCTGGGACACCAGCATGTATCCACATCAGAAACCAAGAGGCAACTCGTACTTCCACAATTCACGTCGTATCAGTCTCCACAACTACCTAGTCCCACCCACGTCTTTGTCTTCCTGACTCGATCATCTCTCCCCAGACACTCTCAGCACAGGCTCTAATTCCCTCCCTTGGGGACGTCTCTCTGATTTGTAGCTTCCGTAATTTGTGTGAAATGCACAGCCCTCTGACCATACCACCTGCCTGCTCAAAATGCTTCAACGACTTCCCTTGCCTACAGCCGCAAGTCCCGTCCCTACTGCGCTCAAACCTCCGCAGCACGGTGCAGCCCAGCCTCCTGCCTCCTGCTTGCTGTCTGCTGCCTGGACTGCACACTGGCAGTCTATGAGCAAAAGCAGCCTGAAGATTGTGTTTGTTTGTTTGATCTACGTAATAGTTCACATTTTAAATTATTTGCCAACATTAATGGGGGAAATTTCACCCCAAATCAGGATTTCCTGCTTCTTAAAAAAAAAAAATTTTTTTTTTTTTTTTTGAGACAGACTCTCACTCTGTCACCCAGGCTGGAGTGCAGTGACATAATCTCAGCTCACTGCAACCTCCACCTCCCAGGTTCAAGCGATTTTCCTGCCTCAGCCTCCTGAGTAGCTGGGACTACAGGTGCATGCCACCATGCCCAGCTAATTTTTGTATTTTTAGTAGAAACAGGGTTTCACCATGTTGGCCAAAATGGTCTCGATCTCTTGACCTCATGATCTGCCTGCCTCAGCGTCCCAAAGTGCTGGGATTACAGGCATGAGCCACTGCGCCCGGCCAATGGAGTTTTTCTTCACAGTTCAACTACATACTGGATTTTCTAGGAATGCATCTGCAATAGACATCAAAGACTATACTTCATCTTGTTCAGAAAGTCGCCAGAAATCATTCATCATTTTGGAAGTCCCATCACCAACGGCAACCCTTCTTGTGGTATTTGAGTGTCCAGCACAATGCTCCTGTATCATTCTGCATTTGTAGCAGATCCATTCACAGTGATTCCCTGAAGAGGGGCAAGGATTTACATACATCATTGTCTTCTTAAGTAACTAGGCCCTAGCAGGGTGCAGTGGCTTGCGCCTCTAATCCCAGAACTTTGGCATGCTGAGGCGGCTGCATCATCTGAGGTCAGGAGTTCAAGACCAGCCTGACCAACATGAGGAAACCCCGTCTCCACTAAAAATACAAAAATTAGCCAGGCCTGGTGGCAAGCGCCTATAATCCCAGCTACTTAGGAGTCTGAGACAGGAGAATCGCTTGAACCCAGGAGGAGGCGGAGGTTGCAGTGAGCCGAGATCGCGCCACTGCACTCCAGCCTGGGCTTCAGAGCGAGACTCCGTCTCGAAAAAAAAAATACAAAATAAAGTAACTGGGCCCAAGCATTTACATATAGTATTTTTGTTCTATTATTATGTTATGTTATGCTACATTGTGTTCCATATATTCATACAGATTATTTTGTTGTAGATTACTTTCATTTCTCCTTTGGAGTTAGGGCATTATATTACTTATTTTGGAAATACACAAAGGTAGAGGATATTATTTATGAATTTCCCTTTAGGAGAGTAAAGGCCGTGCTACCGAATGTGTGCTGTGACAGCGGTGTGTGGTGTCTGGTCATGCTGAGAAGGCTGCTTGCGCTGGGCCTCAGGGCCTAACATTCTCTTCCGGGCCACCCAGTCTGATCTCTGGTTGGTGTTTCCTGCACGGCCTTGCAGGCATTTGCCTTTTTTTTTTTTTTATTTCTGAGACGGAGTCTTACTCTGTCACCCAGGCTGGAGTGCAGTGGCACAATCTTGATTCACTGCAACCTCCGTCTTCCAGATTCAAGCAATTCTCGGCCTCAGCCTCCTGAGTAGCTGGGATTACAGGCGCCTGCCACCACACCCGGCTCATTTTTGTATTTTTAGTAGAGATGGGGTTTCACCATGTTGGCCAGGCTGGTCTCGAACTCCTGACCTCATGATTCACCCGCCTTGGTCTCCCAAAGTGCTGAGATTACAGGCATAAGCCACCGCACCTGGCCAGCATTTGTCTTTTCTGCCCTGCTCTAATGATTCAAGGCACTTATATTAATAGCTCCCCACACACCAGGCCCTTCTGCCCTTATTTCTCAGGATGGTTGTGAGGATCAAATCATATCAGATAATGTGTGCAAAGTCCCTGGAATAGAGTGAGCGCTTTGCTCCACACCTCTGGGTACAGCATCACCTTGGCCTGCACTCTTTTTTTTTTTTTAAATATATTTTAAGATGGGGTTTCACCATGATGGCCAGGCTGGTCTTGAACTCCTGACCTCAGGTGATCCACCCACCTCGGCCTCCCAAAGTGCTAGGATTACAGGCGTGAGCCACCGCGCCCAGCCGACCTGCACTCTTGATTCCTTCCCTTCGCCTAAGTGCTACCCTGCCTTCCATTTCTCCTTCTGAAGATGACACCTCTTCCAAGAAGCCTTCCTTCAACTCCCAGACTGTGCTGGGTACCCCTCCTTTGCCGTTCCCATGGTATACTGAGATTCTCTGCTTGCGTGCCTAGCTCCCCAGTTTAGACAGGAAGCAAGGGGAGGGCAGGAACCATATCTAGGTGCCGAGAACAAAGTAGATGCTTAATGAGTATCTCATCGTTGAACTGTTGCTGCTGCCACCGTTGCTGCAAACCTCAGAGCTGCAGGAAAAGGACCTAGACTGCTGGGGATGCCGCCCTCCCTCGCATAGGGGCAGAAGGTGAGCAAGTTGCTGGCTTACCAGAGCTCCGAGAATGTTCCACACATCTTTCTCTGCAAATACTGCTTTCAGCTTTGACCAGCCCAGCACAGCAGCTGTGTGGCAGAGGGCAGACCGGCAGATCTGAAGGAGAAGGAGGCTCAGCATGAGGAGCTGGGGAGTGTGCCTGGGCAGGGACACGGAGGGTGCAAAGAACAGAGACAAGCGGCATCACATTCAGCCCCGATGGGATGGAAATGCTGGTAAATCGACAGGGACGCAGGGCTTAGGGGTCCGGGCAGCGTGGCTCTACTTACACCCTCCTTTTCCCACTAATGAGAAGTTTTAAAATTACAGTTCTATCATTTCCCCAGCTGCTGTGGTGTGGCACCGAGACCCAGATCACTGGGACTACCCAGCTCAGAGCCTTATTCACTGGCCACATGGCTTCCCACGCCCCCGCCCTTGCCCCCCCCCTCTACCCCACAAAACAATCTCTCTGAAACCAAATTTCCCCAAAGTCTTAATCCCCCAACTGGGTGGTCACTGTTCTAAATCAGGGCTGGCTCTGTCGGGGATACCATGGCTGAGTTCACCCGTGGGACTCTCCTGCACAAAGATAATATCCCCATTCAATCGCTTGCCCAGCCGGCCTCAGATGCGCCTAAGAGGCCTCGGTGACGACAAAGTAGCCTGCTTGGTGGAAACAAGGTGTCCTGTCACAGAGTAAGCCAGCCAGTCTTCAAGTGTTCAAGCTGCAGTTCACGTTCCTGGGTCTCCTGGGCTCAAAGCTGGACTCATTCATTCCGGAAAGAAGGCCAGTTCTAGGCCCTCTCTGTTCTGCCCACCACACTGCCTCCCACGGGGGCTTCCCGGCCCAGGGAGCCCTGTCTCCATTCACAGGCAGAGAGTATGCCAACAGCAGCATGGAGAGGGGGCCCCTGGAGCCACAGGCAGGCAAGCAGAGAGAGGGACTGGTGCCTGTCGATGAGACTCTCCTCCTGGGAGTAACACCACTGGGAGTCAGCGGCCAATCGGACGGAGCTAGACACTGGAGAAAACTTCAGTGCAAACATCTGTCAGTCTCTAGTCTCTTACTAAAACTCTGCAAGGTCCGGGACTGTTTGACTCCTTCAGCACCATCCAGTCCTGCCACAGCCCTGCCTAAGCACTCAACATGCTTAGCATTTACCTCCCATGAAAACAGGGACTGTAAGACTAGGCTCCACGGCCTTGCCTCTCACCAGAACTATGTCGGTATTCACGTCTTGCAGGTGGAGCACTAGGGGGACTAGCAAGTTGAGGATCTGATGCTTCAAGGGGAAGACAAGGCTCCTCTTCTTGACCTTGGCCAAGACACTCCCATAGATCTCAAAGGCTGCCAACCGCAGACGCTCTGACACCTGTGTGAGGAAGACACCTCTGCGTCTGTCTTTTCACCCGGCCACCCAGGGTCAGGGGGTCCCGAGCTCCACCCCCACCAACCCCACACTCCCGTGTGCATTCCTTCCCCCACATGACCTGCTCTGATCCCCGCCAGCTGTGGTCTGTTTACTCGCTCCATCTCACCCCTTCAGAAAGATACAAGGAAGGCAGAAGCTACCAGGCCCCTACAGAATGGTGTCATATTCACGGTGAAGGGCCTTGAATCATTCTGCCAACTCTGTGTGGGTTTTTTTTTTTTTTTTTTTTTGAGATAGGGTCTCAGTCTGTCACCCAGGCTTGAGTGCATGGCATGATCACAGCTCACTGCAGCCTTGACCTCCTGGGCTTAAGCAATCCTCCTGCCTCAGCCTCCCAAGTAGCTAGGGCCACAAGCACCTACCACCACACTCAGCTAATGTGTTGCTGTTGTTGTTAGAATGGGGTCTCACTATGTTGCCCAGGCTGGTCTTGAACTCCTGGCCTGACTTGAGCCACCTGCCTTGGCCTCCCGAAGTGCTGGGATTATAGGTGTGCGCCACCACACCCAGCCAACTTTCTTATTTTACAGATGCCTAGAGAAAGAAAATGACCCCAGAGAGGCCCTCACCTCCTCAAAGAAGGGCACCAGCGTGAAGGTGAGCTGGATCAGGAAGGAGGACGAGTGCCGCCAGGTGAGGTGGCTCAGGAGATTCTTCAGCACCAGCAGAGTCTCCAGCACGATGTCACTGTTGGAGGAGTAGCAGCAGCTCAGCACGCAGGGCTGGAGGATGCGGAGCCGTCTGACCTGCGGGCGACAGAGGCTCAGGGAACGGGGAGCTGAGGAAATGACTCCTGCCAAGCCAAGGAATTCTCATTTCAAGTCAATTCAGCCCCACAAATGAACGCCACATTCTTCTGCTTTTTCATTCTGGAGCTGGGACTGGTCCAGCATCTGGGTAGCAGTTGGAATGAGCTGCCCAGGAGGACATTTGGGGAGATACCTTGTGCCCATCATGAGAAAAGGGGAGAAGACAGAGGAGGCCCCCTCCTCCCACTACACCATAAGTTTCCATCTCCACTGCCTTTCTCATCCCTGATGACAACAGCAATCTCCAAGGGACCTGGATGACACGTGTGAGATCCTGGGGTTAGCTTGGCCTATTCTCTGAAATGACCCATGGGAAACCTTCCTCAGGAGACCTTTCCTGGGGGGTAGAAATCGTGACTGGCTCCAGCCCCGACACCTATCTGTGATGCACTGGCCTCATGAGGATTTGCTCTCTTTGATCACAAGAGTGTGTCCCACCCTATCTATAACTGGACACACCAGATGTTCCTTGCCCTGGTGACAACGTCTCCTGAGAGCACACCCTTGGCCCCTGCCCCATTTCACCGTGTTTTCATGCTTCGCGAAGACCTCCAGCATCTGCAGCAACAGCTTCACTGTGGCCGGCTCCTCACTCTTGAACCAGTTTGCCAGAATGTGGGTGGTGACGTCATCCACTACAGCTGCCACATCTGGGCACTGGAGCAGCTGGGGAAGGGAGACCAAGAAAGACACGTGGGCAAGGAGAAAAAAAAAATCCTCAATGACTTTGGATCTAGGTTCCTACTCACCAGTAGGGAAACGCTCTCAAGGGTTTAGAATTGGTAGAGAGGCCAAAGCTTAGTTAAAGGGTGAATTCCAGAAGTTTTCTTTAAGCATTGTTTTTCTTTTCCAAGACGGAGTCTTGCTCTGTCGCCCAGGCTGGAATGCAGTGGTGTGATCTCGGCTCACTGCAACCTCTGCCTCCAGGGTTCAAGCAATTCTCCCACCTCAGTCTCCTGAGTAGGTGGGACTACTGAGTAGCTGGGACTAAAGGCATGTGCCACCACACCCAGCTAATTTTTGTATCTTTTAGTAGAGATGGGGTTTCACCATGTTGACCAGCCTGGTATTGAACTCCTGGCCTCAGGTGATCCACCCACTTGGCCTCCCAAAGTGCTGGGATTACAGGCATGAGCCACCGCACCTGGCCCCTTAAACTTTTTTTTTTTTTTGAGACGGAGTCTCACTCTGTCACCCAGCCTGGAGTGCAGTGGCACGATCTTGGCTCACTGCCACCTCCACCTCCCAGGTTCAAGCTATTCTCCTCCCTCAGCCTCGCCAGTAGCTGGAATTACAGGCGTGTGCCACACCACCTGGCTAATTTTGTATTTTGAGTAGAGACGTGTTTCACCATGTTGGTCTGGCTGATCTCGAACTCTTGACCTCAGATAATACCTCCACCTCACTTCCCAAAGTGCTGGGATTACAGGCATGAGCCACCACAGCCGGCCCCCTTAAGCATTCTTGATAAGGAAAACTGTAAGAGATAAAAGTAAGAAATGCACTCTGCCCTCAAAGATCCTAGCAATTCAGCTGGAGAGTCAAGATTTAGATACATGCAACACCTAGTGAACGTTTCAAGGCAATAACAATACTACACAAATTCAAAGCAAGTAAAAAGTTATTATAAACAGGTATTGCTTTATCTAGGAAAGGTTTATGAAAGAGGTAGAACTTGAGCTGAACTTGAATAAAGAGAACTTCAGTGAGCAGATGGGAGGGGAACATAGGTGTGTGTTCGTGTGTGTGCACGCGCGTGCGCATGTGTGTGTTTAACGGGAAAAGGTGGGTATAGCAAAACAAGGGCAAAATGTAGGGATAAGCATAATGCAGTTGAGGGAAGGGCAACTGGGTGCTGACCCCACTCCAGAGGATCCCATTGGTGAGGAATGCTGGACGTGGAAAATGTGTTGTGTTGACCGAAGGTCCTAGGAGGAAGGAGACCAGCAGGTCATCTTCTGAAGTTGCTCCAGCTGGGTGGGGTGGCTCACACCTGTAATCCCAACCACTCTGGAGTTTGAGGCAGGACAATTATCTGAAGCCAGAAGCTGGAGACCAGCCTGCGCAACATAGAGAGACTCCCTGTCTCTAAAAAAAATGAAAATAAAAATAAAGTTGCTTCAAGCACAGGTAATAAGGGTCTGGACTAGGCCAGGTAGTGGGAATGGAGAAAGGATGACTCTGAAGAACATTGCAAAGCACATGTTAGTCAGATTTACTGACCTGCTGAAAAAAGCAAAAGAGAAAAGTCAAAGACAGTCTCCTGGAATAATCCTTTTTAAAAGGGAGGGGGAAAAGGAGAATTATTCAGAAATCACTGTCGGCCAGGCATGCTGGCTCACGCCTGTAATCCCAGCACTTTGGGAGGCCAAGAGGGGCATCACCTGAGGTCGGAATTAGAGACCAGCCTGACTAACATGCAGAAACCCCGTCTCTACTGAAAATACAAAATTAGCTGGGCATAGTGGCTCATGCCTGTATCCCAGCTACTCAGGAGACTGAGGAGAGGAATCGTTTGAACTTGGGAGGCTGAGGTTGCAGTGAGCCAAGATGGCGCCATTGCACTCCAGCCTGGGCAACAAGAGCGATGTCTCAAAAAAATATTAAAAATCACTTGAACCCCGGAGGCGGAGGTTGCAGTGAGCCGAGATTGCACCACTGCATGTACTCCAGCCTGGTGGCAGAGCAAGACTGTCTCAAAAAAGAAAAAAAAAAAGAGAGAGAGAGACCATCCTGGCCAACATGGTGAAACCCCGTCTCTACTAAAAACACAAAAATTAGCTGGTTGTGGTGGCACGTGCCCGTAGTCCCAGCTACTTGGGAGGCTGAGGCAGGTGAATCACCTGAACCTGGGAGGCAGAGGTTGCACTGAGCCGAGATTGCACCACTGTACTCCAGCCTGGCAACAGAACAAGACTCCATCTCAAAAAAAAAAAAAAGATTATTAAATAACATTTTTGCTTGATGACTTGTGATATAGAAAATATTTTTTAAATAATAAAATGACATTTAAAAACCAAAAGTCAATCGGATACATTTAAAATATACGTACTTGCTTTAGTGTGCATGTATGCATGCACATATGAATGTACATTTACATGTAACTAATGGCAAAGAAGTCTTCATTAACATCTCAGCAGTTTTCATCTGACTTTGGCAGTCAGGCAGATGCACCCTAATTTACGCTCTAGTTGAGTAAGTAAGCTAGAGAGTAAATTATCTGCCTTACTTTCATTCTCTACAAAATAGAGGTAAATACCACCCTTTTCACTGAATTAGAATTAAAATAGCAGAGCTCCGCTGTTTCTCAAGTACACTGAAGAAAAGCTCACAACCTTTTCTGTTTTGAATATTTCTATTTGTGATCATCTCAAGGAAATTAATAAAGATAACGAAGCAACAGCCAGTCGCGGTGGCTCACACCTGTAATCCCAGCACTTTGGGAGGCCCAGGTGGGCAGATCACCTGAGGTCAGGAGTTCGAGACCAGCCTGATCAACATGGTGAAACCCCACCTGTATAAAGAAAAATAAAAAAAGATAACGAAGCAACGAACGGAGTGACAAAGGCTATGAAATATTAGAAAGCTTTCTTAGCCATGGTCTCTCACTTACAGAAATTGACCTACTTACTTACCTGGTACCTAAAACCCCATTGGCTTTCCACTTTAGAATCTACTGCTTCTCTCTCTGATTGCTGAAAATGGGGTTCACTTGTCCCCCTACTGCAGCGCTCCTTTCAGCCTCTCCCCAACATGCTGACTTCTCTTCCCTATTGTCAGCCCAAAACCCCAATCAGGGTGGCAGATGAGCAAAGGCTGTATCGTGTGTCCCCTTGTTTCAGTTGGGTATCAGACACTTGGGGAAACTTCTAGAGTGATTCTCAATCCAAGCTATATTTCTAGAATATACCTTTAATCCTGGGAGCTTCTAAAACAAACTGATGCCTGGACCCATGCCAGATCAATTCAAATAGAAAAACTGGACAGAGAGTGAGGGGCAGGGTGGAGGCTTGGCATTAGCATTTTTGAGACCTCCCGGGAGGATTCTAATATGCAGCAGGGTTCAGAATTACTGCTCTAAAGAGAGAGGCAGCCATCTCATGGTGGCCTTCTGCCCACCCGGGCTTGTGCCTTGTACTGTTTCTCCAAGCTGGGTCCAACAACCGCTGGAGTACTTCTAGAAAATGAAGACTTCGGCTGAGTGCAGTGGCTCATGCCTGTAATCCCAGCAGTGTTGGGGGCTGAGGCGGGTGAATCACCTGAGGTTGGGAGTTGGAGACCATCCTGGCCAACATAGTGAAACCCCGTCTCTACTAAAAATACAAAAATTAGCTGGGTGTAGTGGCACGCATCTGTAATCCCAGCTACTCAGGAGGCTGAGGCATGAGAATTGCTTGAACTTGGGAGGCAGAGATTTCAGTGAGTCAAGATCACGCCATTGCACTCCAGCCTGGCGAAAGAGCAAGACTCCATCTCAAAAAAAAAAAAAAAAAATCAGGTGGCTTGAATTTTAAAAGGATCTCATTTAAAGCTGTAGTGGGTGAGAAACTCTGAAATTCTCTCAAATAGTATTACTGGAAGTCTAAACTGGTACAGCTCTACCAGAAAGCAATTTGTCATTATAGTTAAAAGTCATAGAAGACATTCACACTTTTTGAACCAATAGTTTCACTTACTATATTTAATAGTTAAGGAAATAATCTGGAATATGGGCAAAACTTTTGACAGAGATGTTCATTACAGTGTTATTTATAATCATGTAAAATTGGAAACAGAATGTTGAATAAATTATAGATTATCTTTGTGATGAAAAATTGTATCACCATTAACATTTATGTTTATAGGCCAGGCATGGTGGCTCACAACTGTAATCTCAGCACTTTGGGAGGCCCAGGTGGGAGGATCACTTGAGCCTAGGAGTTCAAGACCAGCCTGAGCAGTATAGTGAGACCCCCTTCTCTACATTAAAAAAAAAAAATTAAATTAGCCAAGTGTGGTGATACATGCCTGTAGACCTTGATCCTCAGAAGGCTGAGGTGGGAGGATCACTTGAGCCCAGGAGATGGAGGCTGCGGTGAGCCATGATCACACCACTGCACTCCAGCCTAGAACATACCTTTAAACCTGGGGCAACAGAGTGAGACTCTGTCTCAAAAAATAACAAAATTTTAAAATGTATGTTACAAGCTGGGTGTGGTGGCTCACACCTGTAATCCCAGCACTTTGGGAGTCCAAGGTGGGTGGATCATGAGGTCAGGAGTTCAAGACCAGCCTGGCCAAGATAGTGAAATCCCGTCTCTACTAAAAATACAAAAATTAGCTGCGCATGGTGGCATGTGCCTGTAATCTCAGATACTCAGGAGGGTGAGGCAGGGAATTGCTTGAACCCAGAAGGCAGAGGTTGCAGTGAGCCGAGATCATGCCACTGCACTCCAGCCTGGGCGACAAAGCAAGACTCTTTCTCAAAAAAAAAAATGTATGTTACAAAGAACATGTAATGACATAGACAGATATCTGAATAGAGCAGGATACAGAATATTAGTAGAAAACGACTTCTACTAATGCAGTGTCTCACACCTGTAATCCCAGCACTTTAGGAGGCTGAGGTGGGTGGATCACCTGAGGCCAGGAGTTCAAGACCAGCCTGACCAATATGGTGAAACCCCATCTCTTCTAAAATTACAAAAATTAGCCAGGTGTGGTGGTGTGCACCTATAGTCCCAGCTACTTGGGAGGCTAAAACAGGAGAATCACTTGAACCCAGGAGGCAGAGATTGCAGTGAGCCAAGATCACGCTACTGCACTCCAGCCTGGGAGACAGAGGGAGACTTTGTCTGAAAAGAAAGAAGAAAGAAAGAGAAAGAAAGAAAGAGAGAGAGAAGGAAGGAAGGAAAGAAAGAAAAGAAAGAAAGAAAGAAAGAAAGAAAGAAAGAAAGAAAGAAAGAAAGAGAAAGAGAAAGAAAGAAAGAAAAGAAAGAAAGAAAGAAAGAAAGAAAGAAAGAAAGAAAGAAAGAAAGAAAGAAAGGAAGGAAGAAAGAAAGGAAGAAAGAAAGAAAGAAAAGAAAGAAAGAAAGAGAGAGAGAGGCCGGGTGTGGTGGCTCACACCTGTAATCCAAGCACTTTGGAGGCCAAGGCGGGCAGTGAGGTCAGGAGTTCAAGACCAACCTAACCAACATGGTGAAACCCCGTCTTTAAAAAAAAAAAAAAAAAAAGAAAAAGAAAGAAAGGTAGGAAGGAAATGATTTCAACTAACACACACATACACACCTCTGTACAGGCAAAAATCTGAATGAATGTGGTTTCCTCTGGGGATTATGCTTAGCAATGGTTTTCTAATTTTTGATATACTTTTCCATACTTTCTAAATTTCCAATTTTTTTTTCTGCAGGTGGCTGAACTATGTTGAGTCAATCAGGGGCCGTAAGCAAAGATTAATTTTAAAAGGCTGCTCAAGGCTGAGGTGGGCGAAGGAGAGAGCTGTGTTTTCCGTAAAGTCAGGGCAGAGTCAAACTGCCAAGAGATTTAAGGAGGTACCAAAGCCCCCAACTCAAGGTAACCAAATCAAGTGCCATTAGCCATGTCCCCCAACCCTTCCTAGCAGTGAGTCGGTGGCCTTCCTGGGAGGTGTCTGTCGGGCATGGCTGTCTTACGGGGGGATCACCCTCACCTGCTCCCCTCCCGCCAAGAGCAAATCACCTCTGTCAGGAACACAAGAGCTGTCAAGTGATTCTTGCAGTCTGGGTCCTGGAGGAACCTGATGATGGAGCCGAAGAGGGGGCGGTTGTGCCAACAGTTATTGATGACCAGGGACCTACCGACAAGAGCACAGTGTTCAGGTGAGGTCCGGGCTGCAGGAGAGGGCCAAGTGAATGGACGGCCCTCCAGCCGGGAACCCAGGTGCAGCTCACCTGGCCAGCAGAGTGACTCCGTCATAGTGTCTTTCAGGACTGACGAGCAGCCCCCAGCCCCCGTGTCTCTGAATAGAAGACACATGGTCCCCATACCCACAACTTTGCATCAGAGTCTTCAGGATCTCCACGGTAGAACTGGAGAAAGAGCAGAAAACAGAAGTCATTCACCACCCGCGCTCCTCTCCCTCACCGGTCACCTGCCCGACTCCCAAAGCTTTCTTGGGGTCATGAACTGCTGGTGGTGGGACAGCCCCCAGAGACCCAGTTAATATTTTACAAGTGAAGCAACTGAGACCAAGAGAGATGTGACATCTGCAAGGTGACACAGCGAGCCGGCAGAAGGGTAGGGAATGCAATCCAGGTCTGTGGACTCAGATGTGTGTTTTAGCTACGGTATTGATCTCACTTTGGTACAGAATCTGTGCATCAGCCTAGTAGGCCAGGTTTAAAGAAGCAGTGTTTTCTAAAAAGCCCAGAAAGCTGGACTCACACCTGCAATCCCAGCAACACAAGAGGCTGAGAGAAGAGGATGGTTTGAGGCCAGGAGTTCAAGACCAGCTTGGGGAAAATAGCAAGACCCTGTCTCTAAAAAAATAAAATTAAAAAATACAATTTTTTTAAATCCAGGAAGACTTCTTGATATGAAGAGTGGGGAACAGGTTAAGTGTCCTGGCAGGAGGGTGTACAAAGGGGATTCAGGCCCAGGAGGCTGACATCAAGTCAGGCAAAAGTGCTAAGCTGATGGCCCCTGGAGCAAAATCACTAGCAAATGCCAAAGGTACCTTATCGGGTCCACCCATTCAGCTATGTGTTGCTGATCCTGGCTTATTTCAGCACCCCCTTCAAGCACAAAAAAGGAGATCTGGAACAGCAGGGCCAGGAACAAGGAGGAGAAGAAGGACTGCACCTCCATCCGCCGACTGGGTACCAGCAGGAGCTCCTGGATGGCCCTGGTGGCCTGGGAGGGAGGAGGAGAGTGAACCATTATCATATCTTCAACTCATAGGTCCTGTCACCAGAAAATATCTTTCCACAACCCGTCACCATGACAGACCTGCCCAGTAAAACCCATGCTGCTAGAGCAGGTGAAGACGAAATTAGTGTGAGCCAGAAAAATAAAGGGCAATTTCTAGAATGTCATTGTTTTAAAGCGCTCTTCTAATCACGGTGGTTGTTTTAGTCTCTTACCGTTTTGAGAGTTAAAGAGGGGCTGGGGAATCCAGTTCTTCTATCTCCCTGACAAAGCAAAGTCAACTGGAAAACCCTCCCTGCAACCCAACTCCAAGACTGCCCTTAGACTGTTCCATCAAACACTGATACCTAAAAGGTCAAGACCCAAAAAGCCCACGACAGCTGTAGACAGGACAGCAGGGAGTCCCCTTCCCTACCCCGGCCCCCCTCTGTTGGCCTTTCCATACAATCAGTGGTGAGATCTCTGTTCCCCTGTGGCTGGGCTCCTGGTCCTTTGATCTCTGGTGTGGAGTCAGCTTCTGGAGCAGATATTCCATGATCATTTCGTAGCCTTTGGGGAAGGATGCCAGGATTTCCCAGGGCTTGCAAACCCCTCTGCAGAGTCAGAAACCCACCAACACGGTTATCCGCTTTAGGTAACCCACTCTCCACAGTTCCCACGGTGCTTCCAGGGGAGGTGACACCAGGCCCCTAGGCCCCCTGGTTTCTTCCTTCTTTCTTGCCTCTCTCTTCATTACCCGTCTCTTTTTCTCCCTTTTATCTTGCCAACACCTCCAGACCTCTCTGTTCCCTGTCATCTCACACAAATCTGGAAATGTTCACCTGGTCTGTGAACCTGGTATGAGAAAATACCTGAGGTCAAAGCTCGTTGGCCACACTTGAATGTGTCAGATCAGTGAGAAGATCATCCCATGGGTCCCTTCTCACTGGCCTGTCCAAGCTCTCACCACCCACCCACCCTCAGACCACTGCATCTGTCTTCCAGGCTTTCCCCTGTCATCCTCAATACCCAGCATGACTACAGCCCTCCTCAGGCTGGCTCTGACCACCAGCCATGCACAGAACCCGTGCCTCATCCCATGCACCCCTCTCTCTCCTCTATCATCAGGCACATGCCTTTCCCTTTGCCTCACATGTCTCCCCACTCACCTTTACCTGGCAAAATCACACTCAGAAGAAAAGTACATATCTGAAAAGCATTTGCTACAAATAACACAACATTTTAAGAAAATCTGCTTAGTATCCTCAAGAAGTGATGGCCTTTTTGAAACAGGAGGAGAAAGCAATGAGGAAGTGAAGGTGAGAGAAAAGGTGAAGACAGACTTTCGCAGCTGGCAGACGTACACAGCACGCTCTGGGGACTAGGACAAGAGAGAAAAAAATGGACTGTCAATGAAAGAACGGCAATGAGACGGACAGCCAACTTCTCCACAGAAACAGTGGAAAGCAGAAGACGGTGGAAGAAACCTTCCAAGCGCCGAACAAAAACAAATGTCAACCCACAAGTTCCCAGCAAATCTATCATTTAATGCAGATTTCCTTTATAGATAAGCAAAAATAGATGGTTTGATTAATAGAGTCTCACTAGAGGATAAACTTCTAAATAATATCTTTAGGAGTATAGTTTTTTTCTTTCCCCTTTAGGGAAAAGAAAAATAATTTCCTAAGGAAAGTTCGAGGTGCAAAGGATGGTGAGCAAATTGAATGGTAAATATGCCTATAAATCTAAACACAGTATTAGAGTAAGAATGTGCATAAGAGCATAACAGCACTGTTAATAGTAGCAAGAAGCTGGAAGCAACAAATAGTCATTAAAAAAAGAATGGGTAAAATAAGTTTGTAATAATCATAAAATGAGATATGAAACAATTAAATAAGCCTGGTCTGGCTGGGTGAGGTGGCTCATGCCTGCAATCCCAGTACTTTGGGAGCCTGAGGCAGGAGGACTGCTTGAGCCCAGGAATTCAAGACCAGCCAGGGCAACATGGTAAGACCCATCTCCACTTTAAAAATATACAAAAAAGAAAAACAAATAAATAAACAAGCCTGGCCAGGCGTGGTGGCTCACACCTGTAATCTCAGCACTTTGGAGGCTGAGTCAGGTGGATCACCTGAGGTCAGGAGTTTGAGACCAGCCTGGCCAATGTGGCAAAACCCCATCTCTACTAAAAATGCACGCACACAAAAATTATCTGGGTGCAGTGGCAGACACCTGTAATCCCAGCTACTTGGGTGGCTGAGGCAGGAGAATCACTTGAACCCAGGAGGTAGAGGTTGCAGTGAGCCGAGATTGTGCCATTGCACTGCAGCCTGGGCGACAGAGCGAGATTTCATCTCAAAATAAGCAAATAAACAAATAAGCCTGGTCTAATAGATGACTTTGTATGCAGTAGAGAATATTATTTCAAATGTCCATTAAACATATAGTAAAATTGATAACATTAATCTTCCTGGCATATGCACACAAAAGAACCCCTCAACACGTTCTCTGAAGGGGAAGATATTTAGATCATGTTCTCTAATTATCATCCAATAAAACTAGAAAAAGATTATCAAAATATCTAACCACTTGGAAATCAAAAGATTAAAGAAAGAAATCTGTATAAATTTGGATAAATATGTCATTCGATGTTGTATTGGCATTCAGTATATTTCAAAGTCTATTTTTTATTTTTCAAAAAACTCAGCAGATTTTATCATTTCTTTGTGTTGAAAGCTTTCAAAAGCCTCTCCTCTGGCTGTTTTGTAGTATATGAGACCTTACTGTTGACCACAGTCACTCTCGTGTGCTAGAACTTATTCTTCCCTTTATATTATAACTTTGTCCAGCTGAGTGCAGTGGTTCACGCCGGTAATCCCAGCACTTTGGGAGGCCAAGGCGGGCAGATCACCTGGGGTCAGGAGTTTGAGAGCAGCCTGGCCAAAATGATCAAACCTCATCTCTATTAAAATACAAAAATTGGCCGGGCGTGGTGGCTCACGCCTGTAATCCAAGCACTTAGGAGGCCAAGGCAGGTGGATCGCCTCAGGTCGGGAGTTCAAGACCAGCCTGACCAACGTGGTGAAACCCCGTCTTAAAAAAAAAAAATACAAAAATTAACCAGGCGTGGTGGCACACACTTGTAATCCCAGCTACTCAGGAGGCTGAGGCAGGCAAATCGCTTGAACCCAGGAGGCAGAGGTTGCAGTGAGCTGAGATTGCACCACTGCACTCCAGCCTGGGCTAAAGCGCGAGACTCCGTCTCAAACCGTCCTTTGCCCACAGGAAAACACACTCTAATTATATGATATCAACCTTTTGTTAAACAATTCCACATCAGTGAAAAAAAAAAAAACTCAGCAGATATAGGATAGAAAGACACTTCCTTCTCACGATAAAGGAAATTGACAACAAGCAATCCTAATTTCCCTCATAAGAAAGTCTGCACAATCTGCAAGGACAGAGCAAACCCACTCCAGCCTAGTTCTTGCACCAATTAAAACTAAAAATACTCGACAAATACAAAAAGCAACTACCTCCCAACACTGGAAAACCAGCATTTGAGTGAGTTTCCCAGAATTCTTTTTTCTCTATTATCTCCCAGCTTTGACCTGAAGGTGACCGGAGTGCTGAACTATGCAGCAGGCACAGGCAACAAAATTTCTGAGTAAAACTCTGTCTCTCTGGCCAGAGGACTGGGAAAACGGGTCTTTGTGAGTTGGAGAAGTGTGGGTGGAATCTTTGTTTCTTTCTTTGTCATTTTTCTCTCCCAGCTCTGTCCCAAGAGTGACTCCAGATGCACAGCTGCACAGTAGAAGTAGTTGGGATGGCAACACAACCGCCTAACACAGGGCACTGTGGCCCAGTGAGTGTAGGGGTGGGGGAAGTGCTATTGTTTTTTTCTCTCTCTTTTCCTCACTTCATCACCCTGAAGCCAGATCCAGTTGTGCAGCAGTAGCAGCACTGGCAGCTAAAACTCTTGAGAGATGGTCAGGTACATTGGCTCACACCCATAATCCAGCACTTTGGAAGGCCAAGGCAGGAGGATCCCTTGAGGCCAGGAGTTCAAAACCAGCCTAAGCAATATAGTGAAATCCATTCTCTAAAAAATAAATTTAAAGCTGGGCACAGTGGCTCACACCTGTAATCCCAGAATTTTGGGAGGCCAAGACAGGAGGATCACAAGGTCAATAGTTCAAGACCAGCCTGGCCAACATAGCAAAACCCCATCTCTACTAAAAATACAAAAATGCCGGTAGTCCCAGCCACTCGGGAGGCTAAGGCAGAAGAATAGCTTAAACCTGGGAGGCAGAGGTTGCAGTGAGTCAGGATTGCGCCACTGCACTCCAGCTTGGACAACAAAGTGAGACTTTGTCTAAAAAAAAAAAAAATTAAAAGATACCTGGCCATGGTGACCATGCCTGTAGTCCTAGCTACTTGAGGGCTGAGAAGGAGGATCACTTGAGCCCAGGAGTTCTAGGTTGCAGTGAGCTGTGATCAGGTCACTGCACACTAGCCTGGGTGACAGAGCATGACCCTGCCTCAAAAAAAAAAAAAAAAAAAAGACTTTAAATAGGCATTTTAACCATGCTCCATGAGATAAAGATGTACATAACTGAAATACACAGAAAGGCTGCACATGGTGGATCACACCTGTAATCCCAGCACTTTGCAAGGCTGAGGTGGGAGATCACTTGAACCCAGGAGTTCAAGACCAGCCTGGGCAACATAGAGAGACCCTGTCTCTACAAAAAGTTAAAAAAATTAGGTGGGTATGGTGGCACACATCTGTGATCTCAGCTACTCAGGAGGTTGAGATGGGAGGATAGCTTTAACCTGGGAGGTTGAGTCTGCAGTAAGCTGGGATCATGCCACTGTTCCCTACCTGGGGCAACAGAGCAAGACCTGGCAAAAAAAGAGAGAGAGAGAGAAAAGCAAAGAAAGAAATAGAAAAATGAATGTTCTCAGCTGAGAAATAAGCTATTTTTTTTAAAAAAAATGGAAATTTTAGAACTGAAAAATACAATATCTAAAACAAAAATTCACTGGATGAGATCAAGAGGAAAATGAAGATTATAAATAGAAGAACATTCATGAGCTTGCAGACGAATCAATAAATATTATGCAATCTGAAGAACTAAGAAATTGGAAAAAGACTAACAGAGCTTCAGGGATTTGTAGGACACCATTAAAAAGTTGCATATTCAGCCAGGCACAGTGGCTCATGCCTGTAATCCCAGCACTTTGGGAGGCCGAGGCGGGTGGATCATGAGGTTGGGAGTTCAAGACCAGCCTGGTCAAGATGGTGAAACCCCATCTCTGCTAAAAATACAAAAAATTAGTCAGGCATCATGGCAGGTGCCTGTAATTCCAGTTACTCAGGAGGCTGAGGCAGAGAATTGCTTGAACCCTGGAGGCAGAGGTTGCAATGAGCTGAGATCGCACCACTGCACTCCAGCCTGGGCAACAGAGCGAGACTCTGTCTCAAAGGAAAAAAAAGAAAGTTGAACACTCATGTCATTGGAATCTTATAAAGAGAAGAAAAAGAAACTGGTACAGAAAAAAAAAAAAAAACTAAAGAAATAATGACCTAAAACTTCCCAAATTTGGTGAGAGAGATACATTTACAGATTCAAGAAGTGCAGTGAAGTTCAAACAAGATACATTAATGACAAGACACATTGTGATTACATTAAGAGCCCACTTGCGTAATTCACAGTAATCTCCCCATTTCAAGACTCTCAGCTGAAAAAGCCCCTTTGCCATTGCCTCAGTTTGTATTGTGTGGATATCACAAAATCTCATGGACTGGGTAATTTACAATGAACAGAAATGTATTGGCTCACAGTTCTGGAGGCTGGAAAGTCCAAGACTGAGGAACTAGAATCTGGCAAGGACATATAGTTTGCAAGGGCAAAACTAACAGAAACCATGCCCAAACACATCATAATCAAGCTTCTGAAAACAAGGATAAAGAAAAGCAGCTGTGAAAAAACAAGACATTGCTTATGGGAAATAAGACATTGCATATAGGAAAAAATGTTTGAATCACTGCTGATTTCTTATCACAATGCTGATTTCTTAGCATAAACCATAGAGTCCAGAAGACACTGGAACCAATATGTGATGAAAAAAAAAATCATCCACATAGATTTCAGTACCCAATGAAAATACTCTTTAAAAATGCAGGTAAAGGTCGGGTGCAGCAGCTCACGCCTGTAATCTCAACACTTTGGGAAGCTGAGGCAGGTGGATCACCTGAGGTCAGGAGTTCGACACCAGCCTGAACAACATGGAGAAACCCCGTCTCTACTAAAAATACAAAATTAGCCAGGCATGGTGGTGCATGCCTGTAATCCCAACTACTCAGCAGGCTGAGGTAGGAGAATCACTTGAACCTGGGAGGTTGTGGTGAGCCGACATCGCACCATTGCATGCCAGCCTGGGCAACAAGACAAAACTCCATCTCAAAAAAAAAAATGCAGATAAAATTGAGACATTCTTATATGGAAGAAAACTAAGAATTTGTAGCTCGAAGACATGCTCTTAATGAAACGCTAATGAAGTTATTCAAGCAGAAAAGACATTTTATGAGAGCGAAAGCTGAAATTTTAACAATGAAGCTAAAGCAACAGGAATGGCCAATATTTGAGTAAATGTAACAGACCTTTTTTCTCCCCTTGAGTTTAAAAAATATGTATGACCACTGAAAGCAAAAATTAGGCCAGGCAAGGCGGCTCATGCCTGTAATCCCAGCACTTTGGGAGACTGAGGCAGGTGGATCACTTAAAGTCGGGAGTTCGAGACCAGCCTGGCCAACATGGTGAAACCCCATCTCTACTAAAAATACAAAACTAGCTGGGCATGGTGGCAGGTGCCTGTAATCCCAGCTACTCTGGAGGTTGAGGCAGGAGAATTGCTTGAACTCAGGAAGCAGAGGTTGCAGTGACCGAGATCACGCCACTGCACTCCAGCCTGGGTGACAGAGCAAGACCGTGTCTCAGAAAAAAAAGTAAGTAAGGTAAAATAAACTGTATGGTGAAAGCTTCTACATTTTCTCGAAGTTGTGAAAAACTAACTCTAAGCATGCTATGGAAGTTTAGGTATGTAAATGCCCAAAAATCCACTAAAAGTTGATACAAAGAATCAAAATCTAATAGACAAGTTAAAATAGAATGCCTAAAAATATTTAAACAATTCAAAAAAATGCAGGAAAGGGGAACATAGGAATAAAAAACAAAGGGGAGAAACAAAAGAAATCCTAAAATGGTAGACTTAAATCCAAACATATTATTAATTACATTTTTTATAAGTGATTTAAAAACACAAACTAAATGGTAGAGATTGTCAGATTAGATAAAAACACAAGTCTAATTATATGCTATATTTTAAAAACCATTCTTGACGGGCGCAGCGGCTCACACCTGTAACCTCAGCACTTTGGGAGGCCAAGGCAGGCAGATCATGAGGTCAGGAGTTCAAGACCAGCCTGGACAGCATGGTAAAACCCTGTCTACTAAAAATACAAAAACTGTCTGGGCGTGGTGGTGGGCACCTGCAATCCCAGCTGCTCAGGAGGCAGAGGCAGGAGAATCACTTGAACCCAGGAGGTGGAGGTTGCAGTGAGCCAACACTGCACCATTGCACTCCAGCCTGGGTGACAAAGTGTCTAAAAAAATAAATTCTAAATATAATTATACATATTAGTTAAAAGAAAGGAAAAAGACGTACAACACAAATACAAATTGTTTAGAAAGCAAAAATAGCCATACTAACATCAGACAAAGGAAACTTCAGGACAAAGAATAGTACCAGGGACAAAGAGGGACATAAATTAATGACAAAACAGTCAATCCATCAAGAAGATGTAGCAACCTTACATGTATATACACCTAAAAAAATATGAAGCAAAAAATGATAAAACCAAAGGAACAAATAGATAAATCCGTAAGTATATAGGGAGAGTTCAACACTCCTCTGTCAGTAATTGACAGAATATGTAGACAGAAAATCAGCAAAGTTACAAAAGTCTTGAACAACACTATCTTAATCTAACTTATAGAACACTCCAGACACAACAGCATAATATACATTTTTTTTTATAGGGTCTCACTCTGTCACCCAGGCTAGAGTGCAGTGGTGGGATCTCAGCTCACTGCAACCCCCCAGGTTCAAGCGATTCTCTCACCTCAACCTCCTGAGTAGCTGCGCACCACCATCCCTGGCTAATTTTTGTATTTTTAGTAGAGACAGGGTTTCACCATGTCGGCCAGGCTGGTCTCGAACTCTGCCCTCAAGTGATCCACCTGCCTTGGCCTCCCAAAGTTCTGGGATTACAGGTGTGAGCCACTGTACCTGGCCAGAATACACATTCTTTGTAGGTGCATATAATCATTCTCCACAATATACCAAATTCTGGGCCACAAAATAAGCCTGAACAAATTTTGAGGAATAGAAATCACATAAAGTATGTTATCTGGCCATAATAAATTTAAACTAGAAATACATGAAGCAAAAAATGATAAAACTGAAGGAACAAATAGATAAATCCATAAATATATTGAGAGACTTCAATATTCCTCTCCCAGTAATTTACAGAATATGTAGACAGAAAATCATCAACAGAAATATACCTAGACAATCCACAAATATTTCAAAATTAACAATACTTCTAAATAATTAATGGGTGAGAAGGACTCAGGGGAAATTAGAAGACATTTTTGAACTAAATGAAAATGAAAATACAATATATCAAAATTTGTTAGATGTAGCTAAAACTATGCTTAGAGGAACATCATAGCATTAAAATGCTTATTTTAAAAAAGAAGAAAGTTCTCAAATTAGTAATTTACATTTCCACCTTAAGAGACTAGAAGAAGATGAGCAAATGAATAGCTAATCTGAATGACCCTAACTACTAAATACATTCAATCCATAGTTTTAAAACTTCTAACAAATACAACTCTAGACCCAGATGGTTTTAGTATTGAATTCTACTAAATATTTAGAAAAAATTAATACCAATTTTATATAGTCTCCTCCAAAAAATAGAAAATAAGAAAATACTCTCAAAACAATCTTCTGCTGGGTGCAGTGGCTCACGCCTGTAATCCTAGCACTTTGGGAGGCTGAGGTGGGTGGATCACCTGAGGTCAGGAGTTCAAGACCAGCCTGGCCAACATGGTGAAAACTCATCTTTAAAAATAAAATAAAATAAAATAAACAAAAACAAAACAAAACAAAAAACAATCTTCTGAGTTCGGCATTATCTTGGCACAAAAACCAAAGACCAAATATCTCCCATGAAAAAAATCCTCAACCAAATAGACTCAAAAGTCCTTAACAAAATATTAAAAAATCGAATACAGCAATGTGTTAAAAAGATAATACATCACAACCAAACGGGGTTTATCCTGGGAATGCAAGGCTGGCTCCACAGTCGAAAATGTAATTTATGATATTAACAGAATACAACAGAAAAAACACACAGTCATCTCAATAGATGTAGTAAAAACATTTGTGATAATCTCCATTTGTGGTAAACACTCGCAAGAAACTAGAAATGGAAGGAAACTTTCTTAACCTGATAAAGGATATCTAACATCAGCAACAAAGCCCTACCATCTAGCAGCATACTTAATGGTGAAAGACTGAAAGCTTTTCCTCAAAGATTGGGAATAAAGCAAAGATGTCCACTCTCATCACCCATACTCAGCATTGTACTAGGAGTCCTAGCCAGTGTGATAAAGCAATAAAAAGAAACATAAATTTGGAAGAAAAAGAAACACTATAAACGGCCACTATTAACAGATGATATGATGGTTTACGTAGAAAATCTCAGTGAATCTATTAAAAAGCTTTAAGAACTAATAAGTGAAACCTACTTATGGCAGGATATAAGGTCAGTTAAGGTCAATATACAAAAATTTATGTTATTTCTATTCAGCAGTAATACACAATTAAAATTTTTAAAAATTATTTATGTACCATTTACAATTGCACAAAAAATACTTAGGTATAAAACTAACAAAATATTTGGAAGATCTGTGTACTGAAAAATACAAAAGATTGATGAAAGAAATTAAAGACCTAAATAAATAAAGAGATATGCCGTGTTCATGGACCAGAAACTCAATATTGTGAAGATGTCAATTCTCCTTATACTTATCTACGGATGCAACATAATCCCAATAAAAATACCAGCAGAATATTTTAAAAGAAATAACTATATAAATTATAAATTTTATATGGAAATGCAAAGAAAATAAAATAGCCAAAACAATTTTGAGAAAGGGTTATAGGCCAGGTGCAATGGCTCACACCTGTAATCCCAGCACTTTGGGAGGCTGAAGCAGGAGGATCAGTTGAGCTCAGGAGTTTGAGACCAGTCGTGCAACATGGCAAGACCCCGTTTCTACAAAAAAAAAAAAAAAAAGACTGGGTGAGGTAGCACATGCCTATGGTTCCAGCTACTCGGGAAGAAGTAAGAGGATTGCTTCAGCCCAAAAGTTCGAGGCTGCAGTGAACTATGATTGCACCACTGCACTCCAGCCTGGGTGACAGTGAGACCCTGTCTCAAAAAAAAAAAAAAAGAAGGTAATAAAATTGAAGAACTCATCCTACCTGATTTCAATATTTAATATAAAACTACACTATTAGAGACAGTACGATATTGATGAAAGAACTGATATATAGATCAATGGATCAGAAGAGAGCCCATAATTAGAGGCACACAAATATTGTCAATTGATTTTGTTGCTGGTTTTTTTTTTGAGACAGGGTCTCACTCTGCCACACAGGCTGGAGTACAACGGTGCGATCTTGGCTGGCTGCAAGCTCTGCCTCCTCGATTCAAGTGATTCTCATGCCTTGGCCTCTCAAGTAGCTGGGATAACAGGTGCAAGCCACCATGCCCAGCTAATTTTTGTATTTTTAGTAGAGATGGGGTTTCGCCATCTTGGCCAGAGTGGTCTCCAACTCCTGAACTCAAGTGATCCTCCCACCTTGGCCTCCAAAAGTGTTGGGATTACAGGTGAGAGCCACCACGCCCAGCCATTAATTGATATTTGATAGATGTGCAAAGACCATTCAGTGGAGAAATGATAATCTCTGCAACAAATGGTGCTGGAACAATTAGACTTCTAAATGCAACAAACTGAACCTTGACCCATTCCTCACACTTTCTAAAAAGTTAAGTAAAAATGAAATATAAACATAAGTGTAAAACACAAAAGTTAAAACTTCTAGAAGAAAACATGGAAAGAAATACCTATGACCCTAAATATGATCCATAAGAAACAAAATGTTGGATTTCATCAAATTAAAAACTTTTGAACTCTTAAGAGAATGAAAAGACAATCCACAAAATGGGAGATATACATGAAAATCATACATCTGGCAAAAGACTTGTGTACAGAATATATAAAGACCTCTCAATACTCACCAATAAGAAAACAAACAACCCAACCATGAAATGGGTAAAAGACTTGGATACTTGACTAAAGAAGATATATGAATGGCAAAGAAAGACATGAAATGATGCCCATCATTAGTTGCAATTGAACTAGGGAAATGCAAATTAAAATCACAATGAGAGGCTACCCCACACTTGTTAGAATAGCTACTTTTTTTTTTTTTTGAGACAGTCTCTCTCTCCCAGGCTGGAGGGTGGTGGTGTCATCTCAACTCACTGCAACCTCCACTTCCCAGGTTCAAGCAATTCTCCTGCCTCAGCCTTCCAAGCAGCTGGGATTACAGGCGCTCACCACCATGCTCCGCTTATTTTTGTATTTTTAGTAGAGATGGGGTTTCACCTTGTTGGCCATGCTGGTCTCGAACTCCTGACTTTAAGTAATCCACCCTCCTTGGCCTCCTAAAGTGCTGGGATTACAAACACGAGCCACCGCGCCCAGCCTGAATATGTGTTAAGAAGAAGCAAATAAACTACTGGGGGCATGTACGTGTGGAATTGAAAGTCACCTACTTTTGTGACTGATCTTCTATCTTAAATAGTGTCAGGATAACTTCATCAGTATAGGACTGGGACAGCAGATACAGGATCTTCCTAACGGTCTTTAGGGCTACGGCTTCTGTAATGCTGTCCATGTGGTAGTAAATGTACTGGATGATTTCCGGTACCTGAAATGAGGGAAAAGGAGGTTCTTTCCAGACACTCAGCATCAGCTCACCAGCATTCACATAACTAGGCACCCACTTCCCCTGTAGGGCTGCACTCAATGCTTACATAGCATGTCCAGACCAAAGAAGTCACCGTCCCACTGCACTTTGCCCTGGTCAGGCCACACCCTCAGGACTGTGGACTGTCTTGGACCCTACGGGGCCTGAAGAAACTCCAGATTGGATGCTAATCCACCATATTGACTTTTTTTTTTTTTGAGACAGTCTCGCTCTGTCGCCCAGGGAGCTGGAATGCAGTGGCACCATCTCAGCTCACTCAGCTCACTGCAACCTCCACCGGGTTTCATCATGTTGGTCAGGCTGGTCTTGAACTCCTAACCTTATGATCCACTCACCTCAGTTTCCCAAAGTGCTGGGATTACAGGCGTGAGCCACCTCGCCCAGTCTGTATTTTTATTAGAGACAGGGTTTTGCCATGTTGCCCAGGCTGGTCTGGAACTCCTGAGCTCAGGCAATCCGCCTGCCTCAGCCTCTCAAAGTGCTAGGGTCACAAGTGTGAGCCACAGCGTCTGGCCCACCATATTGACTTTTTTTTTCTTTTTGTTTTATTTTATCCTTTTCTTTTTGTTTCGGCTGCCATACTGACTTCTGATTAACCTTTGTTCCCAGAATGCCTCTAAGATTTCTACTTTATCTATTGTAAATCCCGTCCTTAGGTCAAAACAACCTTAACCATAAATCCTGCCCTTAGGGCAGATTTGCATAGCATTCTTGCTTTTTCCTGGGGGGTTGATTTTAACTGTCCTACACATTCCTTCTCTAAGGCATATTTGTTTGTTTGTTTGTTTCTTAGAGACAGGGTAATGGCATGCTCAGAGCTCACTGCAGCCTTGAAGTCCTGGGCTCCCACCTCAGCCTCCCAGTAGCTGGGACTAGGGCACACCCACCATGCCCAACTCCTATTGTACAGAAGCCCTGGGCCATGGAGGGTGATGGCTGGGTCCGCCAAAGCCTCCTGGGACATGGCTTCCATTTTCTTTTGTTTTGTTTTGGTCTCGCTCTGTCACCCAGGCTGGAGTACAGCGGCACAATCTCAGCTCACTGCAACCTCCACCCACCAGGTTCAAGCTATTCTGCCTCAGCCTCCTGAGTAGCTGGGACCACAGGCGCCCGCCACCACACCTGGCTAATTTTTGCATTTTCAGTAGAGACAGGGTTTTGCCATGTAGGTCAGGCTGGTCTCGAACTCCTGACCTCAAATGATCCACCCACCTTGGCCTCCCAAAGTGCTGGGATCACAGGCATGAGCCACTGTACCTGGCACGGCTTCTGCTTTTAAGTCGATATTAAAGGTTTCTTTCTCAGAAACTGGATTCATCAACCTCTTTCTTTGACCTCTCAGCTTCCTTGGACTTTGAGGGTAGCTTCATACAGACCTGCTCACCACGGAACAGCCCCCATATTTTAAGAGGGACAAAATAGAGAGCAGTCAGGGAAGACCAGAACCATGCCTGGAAATCATGTCATGAAGAATGAAGGAAGAATCTGAGGATGTAACTTAGAGAAAGGAAGACAGAGGGCATAGAATTGCTGCCTCCAAGTGGTCTCAAGACTATTACGGAGGGAGGGAAGAGTCAGTCCTTGCTGTTTACTGGTCATGTGGGCTGGAGCAGCAGGTGGTGGACAGCATGAACTCTGAAGTCACACTCCCTGGATGCGAATTTCACTTCCCTACTTACTCCCTGTGTGAGTTTGGGAAAGCTTTTCATCCTCTCTGTGCTCTATTTCCTCATGCAAAACGTGAGGACGGTGTTACCTACGTCAACAGTTCTGAGTTAATGCATCTGAATTGGTTGGAACAGTGTCTGTCACATAATAACTGCTCAAGAAACTTCAGTAATTAAGGCTTCTCGCCTCTTTGAGCCTTTTCTCATTTTGTTTTTCTTTTGAGACAGGGTCTAGCTCTGTTGCCCCAGCTGGAGTGCAGTGGCGCAATTATAGCTCCCTGCAAAGTCTCCATCTCCTGGGTTCAAGCAATCCTCTCACCTCGACCTCCCTAGTAGTTGGGACTATAAGTGCACACCACCAGGCGCAACTAATTATCTTTATTTTTAATAGAAATGAGGTCTTGCCCTATTGCCCAGGCTGGTCTTGAGCTCCTAAACTCAAGCGATCCTCCTGCCTGGGCCTCCCAAAGTTCTGGGATTACAGGTGTGAGACACTGCACTGGGCCTTCCCATTTCTAAAGAGAAAATCATTATTACAAGAGATATGTTGTAAGAATTTAATGAAAGAACATGTAAAAGAAGCTAGCGTAGTATGTAACACCTAGCATTAGGAACACTTGAATATTAACTGTATTCTGCATAATGCCTGAAGGCAAACTTGGGCCAGGGACCAGAAACTATGGGGAAGCAGATTTCAGTGCCCTGTAAATTAGAACTTTTAGATACGGAAAGTGGTTCGCCCTTACACACTGTTGGTGGAATGTAAATTAGCATAACCATTATGGAAAATTCCTGCTGGGCGTGTGGCTCACACCTGTCTCCAGGCACTTTGGGAGGCAGAAGTGGGTGGATCACAAGGTCAGGAGATCAAGACCACCCTGTCTAACATGGTGAAACCCCATCTCTACTAAAAACAATACAAAAAATTAGCCAAGCGTGGTGGCACATGACTGTAGTCCCAGCTACTTGGGAGGCTGAGACAGGAGAATCGCTTGAACCCAGGAGGCAAAGGTTGCAGTGAGCCAAGATTCCACCATTGCACTCCAACCTAGGCAACAGAGCGAGACTCTATCTCAAAGAAAAAAAAAGGAAAATTCCAACATTGTGGAGGTTACTCAAAAAACAAAAACTACCAATACCACTTATAGGTATATACCAAAGAAAATGGAGAGATATCTGCACTCCCCTGTTCATTGCAGCATTTTTTGTAATAGTCACGATAGGGAAAGGACCTAAGCTTCCAATAACAGATGAGTGGATAAAGAAAATGTGGCTTATACACAATGGAATGCTATTCACCCTTAAAAACGAAAGAGGCTGGGCTCGGTGGCTCACACCTGTAATCCTAGCACTTTGGGAGGCTGAGGCAGGCAGATCATCTGAGGTCAGGAGTTCAAGATCATCCTGGCCAACATGGTGAAACCCTGTCTCTACTAAAAATACAAAAATTAGCTGAGCGTGGTGGCAGGAACCTGTAATCCCAGCTACTCGAGAGGCGGAGGCAGGAGAATCGCTTGAACCTGGGAGGTAGAGGTTGCAGTGAGCTGAGATTGTACCACTGCACTCCAGCCTGGGGGACAAGAGCGAGGCTTCATCTCAGAAAAAAACAAAAAACAAAAAACAAGGAAACCCTGTCATTTGAAACAGTATACATGAACCGGGAGGACAGTATGAAAATCGAAACAAGCCAGGTATAGAAAGACAAATACTGGGTGATCTTACTTGGATGTGGAATCTAAAAAAGTTAAATTAAGAGAAGCAGAGAGTGGAATGGTGGTTACCAGGAGCTGGAGGTTAGGAGGATTGGGGAGATAATTTTAAAAGGATACAAAATTTCATTTAAAAATGAGAAATAAGTTCAGAACTATACTATAAGAAAATTGCTAAGACTGAAGATGTTTAATGTTCTCACTACAAAAAAATAAGCACGTGAGCTAATGGGTGTGTTACTTAGCTCGGTTCAGCCATCCCACAATGTATAGATACTTCACAATATCATGTTGTATGCCATAAATATATATCCTTTTTGTAAGTCAGAAATTATTTTTTTTTGGGCTGGATAATGGCCTTGTTTGAGCCAAAGAAAAAGAAAAAAAGAAAAAAGAAAAAAATTATTTATTTTTGTAAAAAAAAAAGCAAGTAGTTTACAAATACAAATGAGCTATGGTTTAAGGTGGTGAATGTCTCAAGATTGCTTTCAGCACCGTCTGCCTGCCCAGTGGTCTAGGGTGCTCTACAAGAGATTACAAGCATTGTGGTTGCTTTACATATACTAAAATTGGATGATACAGAGAAGATTCGCATGACCCCTGCACCAGGATGACGTGCAGATTCATGAAGCATTCCATACAAAATAGATTTGAAACATTCAAAAGAAATTACAAGCATCAAGTGAGGAGTTAGAGTCGTTGACCTCTGGGGTCCCCTTCGACTCTAAGAGCTTCTCCGTGGTCTGCTTTGAGGCATTCAATCAAATGAAAACCCAGGCCAGAGAAGTGGAAAGTGTAAGATTCCTGAACTGCTAATAGGACCTATTGTGGAGAGGTAAGCGAGGTAGAGAAGTGGGTTAGGCCATTAAAATGAGAGGGACTCCATCAGTCCATAAAATCTTTTAAAACAATGTAATAAAAAGGACAGCTAAACTGTGCTGTCTTTTTTTTTTAAAGATGGGGTTTCATCATGATGGCCAGGCTGGTCTTGAACTCCTGACCTCAGGTGATCTACCCACCTCAGCCTCCCAAAGTGCTAGGATTGCACGTGTGAGCCACCGCGCCCGGCAACTGTGCTGTCTTAACTTTTTTATTATTAGTATTATTTTTTGAGATGGAGTCTTGCTCCGTTGCCCAGGCTGGAGTGCTATGGCGCTGTCTCGGCTCACTGCAACCTCCACCTCCTGGGTTTAAGCGATTCTCCTGCCTCAGCCTCCTGAGTAGCTGGGATTACAGGCGCCTGCCACCATGCCTGGCTAATTTTTTGTATTTTAGTAGAGATGGGGTTTCACCATATTGGTCAGGCTGATTTCGAACTCTTGACCTCGTGATCCACCCGCCTCAGACTCCCAAAGTGCAAGGATTATAGGTGAAGCCACTGCGCCTAGCCCTATGCAGTCTTCATTTTACTGAGAACCAGTCCCAGCTCTCATAAAGGAGTCTTTGTATTTCATCTCTACTTTTGTTAAAGTCTCATAAGTTGGCGGGGCGCAGTGGCTCACACCTGTAATCCTAGCACTTTGGGAGGCCAAGGTGGGCGGATCATCTGAGGTCAGGAGTTCAAGACCAGCCTGGCCATCATGGTGAAACCTCATCTTTGAAAAAAATTTAAAAAATAAAAATTAAAAAAAGTCTTATAAGTTTATGGATGTGTATGTAAACACACACACACACACACACACATATATATATATATGTACAAATATAAATATCTAGCCGGGTGTGGTGGCTCACACCTGTAATCCTAGCACTTTGGGAGGCCGAGGTGGGCGGATCATCTGAGGTCAGGAGTTCAAGACCAGCCTGGCCATCATGGTGAAACCCCATCTTTAAAAAAAAAAAAAGTAATTAAAAAAATTTTTACAGTTAAAAAATAAAAAAAAAATATATATATATATATATAAATATCTATACTCCCCTGAATCCTCCCTCCTGAATAAAGAAGAAGGCACCTATAGATCTAACATATCAAATACTGTCTGGAACCAGGAAGAATGACTGAGGTCTCGCCTGGTCCTAGGAGCCCCTAGTAGTCTGCTATAGCATTGACTCAATTCTTCTTCCCATCCTGGTGGAGATGGAGGCCAGATAGTCACCCTTTCCCACAGAATAGTCTTTTCCACAATCACAAACAACTCCTCATTCAACCTTTTCCCCTCTGGGTTGAAGCACGGGGATTCTTTAAACTCAAACTGGTAGGAGATAGAACAAGACCCAGAACAACAGAAAGGAAGAATTCTTAAATTGACCTTGAACCACTAGGTCCCCAGAGCTGCTACCTTCCCAATCTCTGGAATCGTGTACTTCAGGATCATCTTTAACATCTTGGAAGCTGCGGAGATGTCATGCCTGGTGGTGTTGGTCATGGCTTCCATCGTCACCATAATCACATCCGCTCTCTCCTCAGGGGTCAGGTATTTCTTGAAGAACTGAAGAAAGAAGAACAGCTGTCTCCACAATGCCAGCATCCCAACTTAGGTCTGCCCCAAAGCCTCTGGTCTCCAAAGAGACCAATCAACCAGGGGCCAGTGGAGGCAGTCCCTGGCTAGCATCTGGCTATTCCATGGTGTGAGCCAAGCTTCAGAGTGCTACCAGCTCTGAAGTCTCCAGGAAGGAGCAGTGGTCCAGAGGACAATGCAAAAGGCATTTCTACTTTGATTTGGAATGCAAGTTAAGTGAGTCTATTGGAAATGAGTTCTGATGTTTAGTGAGCTTGCAGCATTCCATGCAAGTAGGATTGCTGTTATGTACAGCAGACATGCCTCGTGCCTCTGAGCCCGAACCTGCATATCCACGTGAAGCTCATTCACTCAAACAGTATAGAGGCCCAGCTCTGTGCTGGTTCTATTGATGGGAACTGGTGACAACTGCGACTAAGACATACAACACCGTTACCCTCAAGGAATTTACCATCAAGTCAGGGCAAGTAAACAGGCAGTTATAGTGCCATGTGAGCGATACAGTTTGGCTGTGTTCCTACCCAAATCGCATCTCAAATTGTAGTTCCCATAATCCCCATGAGTCAGGTCAGTTGCCTTCACGCTGTTCTCATGACAGTGAGTGAGTTCTCACAAGATCTGATGGTTTTATAAGGGGCTTTTTCTCCTTTGCTCAGCACTTCTCCTTCCTGCCGCCATGTGAAGAAGGATGTGTTTGCTTCCCCTTCTGCCATGATTCAGACCCAAGGAAAAAGAATGACAGAGTTCCAGGCAGAGGGAACAGAATGTGCAAAGGCCTGGAGTGAAGGGAAGCTCAGCCTCACTACTGAGTCCTGCAAGGGAGACCCAGGCCAGTGGAAAAGGGAGACTGAGGTAAGATGAGGTAGGACAGTTACAGCAGAGACCAGGTCATGAAGGGTCCTGTGGGTCAGGTGAGCAAGTTTGCACTTTTTTTTTTTATCTTTTTTAAAAATAAAGGCAGAGTTTCACCATGTTGGTCAGGCTGGTCTTGAATTCCTGACCTCAGGTGATCCGCCCGCCTTGGCATCCAAAGTGCTGGGATTACAGGTGTGAGCCACTCAGCCAAGTTTGCACTTTAGGTTGAGGACGGTGGGGAGTCACTGCAAAGTTCAAAGGGGAATAATAATTTTTATTATGTATTTATTATATTTTTATTTATTATTATTATTATTTTAAAGACGGGGTTTCACCATGTTGGTCAGGCTGGTCTTGAACTCCTGACCTCAGGTGATCTGCCCGCCTTGGCCTCCAAAGTGCTTGGATTACAGGCTTGAGCCACCATGCCCTGCCTATTTATTATTTTAAATAATATTATTAAAAATAATAAATTTTAGAAATGCAGTTCTCTGACTGTGGCATAGAAAATGCTGTGACAAAAGCATAGTCAGAAACAGAATGATCAGTAAGGGGCTGCTGCAGTGACCCAGGCAAGAGATGCTGGGGGCCCCACAGTACGGCTGGAGCAGGAAGAGATATCCCGAGGGCAGAACGAGCAAACCTGTTGTTGAATTGGATGTGGGGAGTGAGGAAGAGGAGAGAGCAAGGGAGGACTCCTGAATGGAGCGATTTGAGTTGACTGAGCCTGAAGACGCCGTACCTAAGACAACCAATACATCTTTAATGAATGAAAAAAATTAAGGCCAGGCTATAAACAAGGTGCAAGGACACAATCTGTAGGAGGAGAATAGGGCTGACTATACTTCTTTTAAAGAATTCTTGGCTGGGCACGGTGGCTCATGCCTATAATCCCAGCACTTTGGGAGGCCGAGGCAGGTAGATCATTCAGGAGTTCGAGACCATCCTGGCCAGCATGGTGAAACCTCATCTCTACTAAAAATACAAAAAATTAGCCAGGTAGGATGTCACAGGCCTGTAATCCCAGCTACTCAAGAGGCTAAGGCAGGAGAACTGCTTGAACGCGGGAGGCAGAGGTTGCAGTGAGCCGAGATCACGCCACTGCACTCCAGCCTGGCAACAAGAGCAAAACTCCACCTCAAAAAAGAACTCTCTCAGTGACCTCAAGCCTCAGTCAACTCAAGTGCAGCTAGAGGATGGGCCTTACCCCTCCAGCCTGCTGTCCAAGAGACCATGAGCTTTGGAGACACTCCCCTGGGTGAAGGATTACTCCTCTGTGGCCCCACCCAGGCCCTCTACAATCTCCCCACCCCAGCTCTCCTTCTTCCCTGCCATAGGTCCCCATCTGGGTGTTTCATGCACTGTGGAGAGTGAGGGTTACCAGTGTTAGATCCTGCAGGCTGGCAAACCATTCCCCACGGAAATGTTTCTGTAAATCCTTCAGGATGGTCTCTGTCTTCTGTTTCTCACCTACAATCCAAAAACAACAATTAAGGGGCAGGGCCTTAACAGGGAAAAAGGAACACACCCTTCTTTATTTCCCCTCCAAACCTCAGAGAAGATCAACAGAGTGAAATAGGTGAAATAACATTTGCTCAACAGAATGGGGAGAGTTCCCTAGCACCAGGCCAATGGGTGGAGGGAGAATGCGGTTGGGGACTCAGTCTGATCCGTGCAGCTGTCCCTGCGCTGTGCCAGAATATAGACTGTTCTACCTACGGGTGCTGAGCAAATGCCCCCATGAGAAGTATGCCCTATGGAACCATGAGAAGTCAGAGTTTCTGAAACTCCTTTTAGGGATATTTGCAAATCCTCCTGGCACCTCTGTAAGCATGTATGGCTATTTGTATTTTTTGTTTTCCTCGAGCAAAGATGGGCTCAATTTGTTCCCTAAGAAAAGATGTTCATTTTCTCAGTCTTAGGCCTAGCAGTAAGGCTGAGACCACTGGAAAATACTGAGTGTCCAAGTTGATTCCATAGGTGGCTGCAAGCCTAGCTCCCCTTTTCCCCAAGAATCTCATACAAGGGGGCATTGCATCAGCAAAGGGGGTGTAGTTCATCCAGATAGTTTCCAGATCTACTTGTGACGGGGCTCCCTCATCTTGGGGCATTTTAGCATATTAACTCCGGTGCCCTCGTGAGAAGCAACTGCCGTTTATCATGTGCCTGACACAATGCGAGCATTGAGTGAATAGTGTGTATATGCTTTTGCTATCCATGGGTCCCCACAGCTGCAGCCCAGTGGCCACCCAGGCTCATTCTGCTTACTCCTCTGAAGCACAAGGATTTTGAACAGGTAATGCAATGCCTCTGATGCCTCTATGCTGATCTCCTGGTTGCAGCCCATGCAGAAGAGGCCCAAGACGCTCATCAGTTTCCCACTCATCACGAATTCCTCCACGTGCTGCCCAGAAGAGGAAACTGGTTAACTCCCCACCATCCCAAAAGGGACTTCCCCGCACTGTGGCCACCACCCCTGTCCAACTTCTCCGCCCCTCCACACCACTGAATCATTTGCCTGCATGCATCGCCTCACCTCACCAGCTCCACACTCTTTCCCTGGCCAAGAAAAACCTTTCAAAGCAGCACCCAGGGAAATGGGGCAGCCAGATCCCTGAAACATATAGCCAATGCGAAGCTGTGGACCCAACCCAGCTGTTTAGCCCCAGGTTCCCCAACAAGGCTGAGACGTGTCCAGCCAACTGGAACTCACTTGGTAAAGGGTAGACCAAGCAAACAAGTCAAGCCTCTTACCCCATAGGAACAGAAAGGCACTAATGCAAAAGAAGGGGGACACTCTGACCACCCACCCCCCAGTAACCCTCTGCGGAGCCATAGGTTCTCAGGTATCCCATGTGCAGAGAAGCAGGGCCCGCTGGCTCAGCCTTTTCCCCCACTCCAAGCACTCACTGACAGTTCAGGGAAATTGCAAATAAACCTCAGCAGCCGGGAAACAGTGCCCAAGGCCCGCGTCTGTTCGTGCACTTTGTCTGACAGTAACGACCAAGGTAAGATGATCTGGAAAAGGAGCAAAGAAACCTGGTGACACCTTCTGTGGGAGTGCTGCTCCCTTCCTTCTCTTGATTCCACATTCCTGACTGGCAGAAAGACAAAAAGGAGGAGGTCATGGCAGGCGCCAGAGCGCACAGCCCCATGAACTTGGCAAAGCAAAGGTGTGTTTAAGAGTCTCCGGGGCTGGCCAGGCACAGTGGCTCATGCCTGTAATCCCAGCATTTTGGGAGGCTGAGGCAGGCAGATAAACTGAGGTCAGGAGTTCAAGATCAGCCTCACCAACATGGAGAAACCCTATCTCTACTAAAAATACAAAATTAGGTGGGTGTGGTGGCACATGCCTGTAGTCCCAGCTACTCAGGAGGCTGAGGCAGGAGAATTGCTTGAGCCCAGGAGGCAGAGGTTGTGGTAAGCCGAGATCATGCCATTGCACTCCAGCCTGGGCAACAAGAGTGAAACTCCATCTCAAAAAAAAAGTGTCTGGGGCTTCACCTGCTACCTTCTGGATCTCTTCTGACAGACAGTGTTGTGCCTTAGATATAGAATTACAAAGCAGTGGACAAGCAGGAATGGGATAAGGTGGGGAGACAGGGCTCTCTTGACAGCACGTCCATACAAACCCCTACCTGCTAGGCCAGAGGAAGGCGTAAAGTGGTCTCTGAAGGATGAGATTCAGAGCCATTCATTTCTGGAGGTTAATAACAATCGTGACACAGGTAAGTATTCTGAATAGAATAACTCATTCTATCCTCCCAGAAACCCTGTAAGCATTATATTACTACACTAGGTTGAGATCCCACCAGGTAAGAGAGGCCTGTGCCCTGCTTGCTGCAAACTTTTGGAAAAGTGTGTCCTGGATCATAGCTGCAGGACAGGTGTCCTTCAGAGTAGTCTTTCTCCCAAGGCATTTAACCCCATCATGGAGAGCCATGTGCCAAGAAAAGAAAAATGAACCGCAATGTATACCTAACCATCCAATACAAAAGTTAATTCAGAATTGACCACAGACTTAATCTAAAATGATGAGATTCTAGAAGAAAATGAGAAAATTCTTAAGGAAGGCAAAAATTCCTACATAATACAAAGAAAGCATAACTATAAAAATAATAATAATTTGGACTTTATCAAAATGAATAACTACCTGCTCTTCAAAAGATACTAAGAGTAGCCAGGACCGGGTGCGGTGGCTCACACCTGTAATCCCAGCACTTTGGGAGGGTAAGGTGGGTGGGTCACCCGAAGTCAGGAGTTTAACATGTTGTGGGCTTTTCAATGAATGCCCGGTCAGAATGGTGAAGCCCTGTCTCTACTAAAAATACAAAAATTAGCCGGGTATGACAGCATGTGCCTGTAATCCCAGCTACTTGGGAGGCTGAGGCAGGAGAATTGCTTGAACATGGAAGGTTTAGTGAACTGAGATTGCACCACTGCACTCCAGCCTGGCTGACAGAGTGACACTTCATCTCAAAAAAAAAAAAAAAAAAAAGACACTATATAAAGTCAGGCCACGAAATGGGAGAAAATGTCTGCAAATCACATATCTGACAAAAGATTTATATCCAGAATATAGAAAGAGCTTTTAAGGCTGGGCGTGGTAGCTCACACTGGTAATCGCAGCGTTTTGGAAGGTCAAGGCAGGAGGATTGCTTGAGCCCAGGAGCTCAAGACCAGCATGCGCAACATAGGGATACCCTATCTCTACGTAATTTTTTTTTTTTTAAGATGAAGTCTTGCTCTGTTGCCCAGGCTGGAGTGGAGTGGTATGATCTTGGCTCACTGCAACCCTCTTCTCCCAGGTTCAGGAGATTTTCCTGCCTCAGCCACCCTAGTAGCTGAGATTACAGGCACATGGCACCATGCCTGGCTAATTTTTATATTTTTAGTAGAAACGGGGTTTTGCCACTTGGCCAGGCTGGTTTTGGACTCCTGACCTCAAGTGATCCGCCGGCTTCAGTTTCTCAAAGTGGTGTGAGCCACTGTGCCTGGCCCAGAAAATTCAAAAATTAGTGGAGCATGGTGGCACACACCTATGGTCCTAGCTACTCAAGAGGCTGATGTGGGAAGGTCTCTCGGGGAGGTTTGAGGCTGCAGTGATCAGTGATGGTGTCACTGCTCTCCAACCTGGGCAACAGAGTAAGACCCTATCTCAAATAACATAAAATAAAGAGCTGTCAAACCCCTAAATAAGAAAATAATCTTAAAAAAAAAAAAAAAGAAGGGCAGGCTGGGTGTGTTAGCTCATGCCTGTAATCCTAGCACTTTGGGAGGCTGAGGCTAACGGATCACCTGAGGTTGGGAGTTTGAGACCAGCCTGACCAACATGGAGAAACCCTGTCTCTACTAAAAAAAATTACAAAATTAGCTGGGCAGGGTGGTGGGTGCCTGTAATCCCAGATATTTGGGAGGCTAAGGCAGGAGAATCGCTTGAACCTGGGAGGCAGAGGTTAAACGGTGAGCAGAGATCGTGCCATTGTACTACAGCCTGGGCAACAAGAGAAAAACTCCATCTCAAAACAAACAAAAAAAATAGGCAAAAGATTTAAACAGACACTTCATCAAAGCAGACATGTAGATGGCTGGCAAATAAGTCTATGAAGAGGTACCCAACATAAGTTACTAGGAAATGCAAGTTAAAACCACAAAGAGATATCACTACACATCTGTAAGAATGACTACAAGGAAACCCTAACAATACCACATACTGGCAGGGATGCAGAGCAACTGGAACTCTTACACATTGCTAGTGGGAATGGAAATGGTATGGCCACTTGGGAAAACACTTTGGAAGTATCTTTTTTTTTTTGGGTGGAGTTTTGCTCTCGTTGCCCAGGCTAAAGTGTAATAGCGTGATCTCAGCTCACCGCAACCTCTGCCTCCCAGGTTCAAGCAATTCTCCTGCCTCAGCCTCCCAGGTAGCTGGGATTACAGGCATGCACTACCACGCCCAGCTGATTTTGTATTTTTAGTAGAGACAGGGTTTCTCCATGTTGTTCACGCTGGTCTCAAACTCCCAACCTCAGGTGGTCTGCCCACCTCGGCCTCCCAAACTGCTGAGATTATAGGCGTGAGCCACCGTGCCCAGCCTGGAGGAAGAATCTTATAAAATCAAACATCCACATGCCATACAACATAGCAATCTCACTCCAAGAGATTTATCCAAGGGAAATAAAAACCTATGTTCGTGTAAAAGCCTGCACACAGAGATTTATAGTAGCTTTATTTGTAATGGTCCCAATCAGGAAACAACCCAAAAGTTCTTCCACTGGAAAATGAATGTACAAACTGTGATCCATCTACTCAATTAAAAAATAAAAAGAAACAAAGTACTGATACACATAGCAAAATGAATAAATCTCAAATTCATTATGCTAAATGAAAGAAGACAGACTCCAGAGACTGTCTACTGGATAACTCCATTTAGATGACTTTTTTTTTAAATTTCAGACAAGGTCTCCCTCTGTTGCCCCGGCTGGAGTACAGCGGCATGATCATAGCTCACTGCAGCCTCAACCTCCTTGGCTCAGGAGATCCTCCCACCTCAGCCTCCCAAGCAGCTGGGGCCACAGGCACACAACACCATGCCCAGATAACTTTTTTATTATTTGTAGAGATGGAGTCTATGTTACCCGGGCTGTTCTTGATCTCCTGGGCTCAAGTGATCCTCCCAAAGTGCTGGAATTACAGGCATGAGCCACTGTACTCAGCCTTAGATAACATTTTAATTATTTTGTTTATTTATTTTTGAGACAGGGTCTAGCTTTGTTACCCAGGCTGGAGTGCAGTAGCACAATCACAGCTCACTGCAGCCTCAACATCCAGGCCTCAGGCGATCCCCCACCTCAGCCTCCCAAGTAGCTGAGATGACAGGTGTACACCACCATGCCCAGCGAATATGTATTTTTTAATTTTTAGTAGAGGTGGGGTCTCATATGTTGCCCAGGCAGGTCTCAAACTTCTGGGATCAGATGATCCCCCTACCTCACCCTCCCAAAGTGCTGGGACCATAGGCATGAACCACTGCACCTAGATGATATAGGGACAGGAAACCAATCAGCATTGCCTGGGGTGGGGAATGGGGAAGAGGCTGACCATGAAGAGTCATGGAGGAATTTGGGGGGTGATAGAACTGCTCTATAGTTTCATTGCGGCTATAGTTACTGGACTGCATGCATTTGTCAAAACCCACAGATCTACACACTAAAAGCTGAACTATACCACATGGAAATTATACCTTAATTTAAAAATGGAAAATAAAGCTGGGTGCAGTGGCTCACACCTGTAATCCCAGCACTTTGGGAGGCCAAGGTGGGCGGATCACAAGGTCAGGAGATTGAGACCAGCCTTGCCAACATGGTGAAACCCCGTCTCTACTAAAAAATACAAAAATTAGCTGGGCGTGCTGTCGCACACCTGTAATCCCAGCTACTCAGGAGCCTGAGGCAAGAGAATCGCTTCAAGCAGGAGAATCACTTGAACCCGGGAGGCAGAGGCTGCAGTGAGCCAAGATCACACTACTGCACTCTAGCCTAGCGACAGAGCGAGACTCCATCCCCCGCCCAAAAAAATGGAAAAAGAAAAGAAGATGAAAGAAAAGGAGGGCCCTTAAGAAAACATATAGCCCTCAAATTTGACCTTTCTGATCCAGCTATGCGAAGTCAGAAATAAATGATGCTGTATTATGCTATCATGTCATCTTGTAGAAAAAAAACATGTCTAAAATATACACACTTGACTGAGAATTATCTCAAGACAGCAAATATAATTTTTTTTTTTTTGAGACAGAGTCTCGCTCTGTTGCCCAGGCTGGAGTACAGTGGTGTGATCTTAGCTCACTGCAAGCTCCACCTCCCGGGTTCAAGTGGTTCTCCTGCCTCAGCCTCCCAAGTAGCTGGGATTACAGGTGTGTGCTGCCATGCCTGGCTAATTTGTTTTTTTAGTAGAGACAGGGGTTTCACCATGTTGGTCAGGCTGGTCTCGAACTCCTGACCTCGCGATCTGCCCATCTCAGCCTCCCAAAGTGCTGGGATTATAGGCGCGAGCCACAGCATCTGGTGCAAATATAAATTTTAATTAATTAATTTTTTGAGACGGAGTCTGGCTCTGTCGCCCAGGCTGGAGTGCAAGGGCATGATCTCAGATCACTGCAACCTTCGCCTCCTGGGTTCAAGTATTCTCCTGCCTCAGCTTCCTGAGTAGCTGGGACTATAGCTGTCTGCCACCACGCCTGGCTAACTTTTGTATTTTTAGTACAGACGGGGTTTCACCATATGGGCCAGGCTGGTCTCAAACTCATGACCTTGTGAGCTCCCTGCCTCGGCCTCCCAAAGTGCCAGGATTACAGGTGTGAGCCACCACATTCAGCGCAAATATAATTTTATTACACATAAAAATAACTTATTTTTATACTTTGTATTTTATTTATGAAGATAAATTGATTTCTCCTACAAAATGTTGGAACCTCTTTCAGGTGGTACTTTTGCAGGGCACCATTTATCTTTGGATAATGAGAATCTTATTAATAGATCTCTTGAAGACTCTACCCTGACCAGGACCAGAGTTTTGCATCTCTGTTCCCCACAGACTCCAAGAACAACAGAAGAACATTTGTTCTTACATTTATAGCGAGGTTGACTAAAAAGCACAAAAATCCTTCTCAACAAACATACCAGGGATGGCACATTCCAAAAGAACTGTGTCACGCATCCAAATGTGGACAAATTTCCCTCTAGCTAAAGCCCTTGTCAAGGTCTTTTTATAAGATGCCTGGGCAATCTTGTCTCCTTATTTGCAGTCACATCCAATGTTTTATGCAAAATTATATTACCCTCATTGATTACCATCCTATTCATGAAAGTCGGTTTCAAGTGACTCTTGGCTGTTTCCCCAGCTCAAACTACTCTCAGGGGAAAACGATTTATTGTAACTAAGAATATTTGAAACGCTTTAAAGCTCTAAAGACAGTCAAGGAAGTACATCGAGTCTCTGGTGAGGATTACCAGAGGGATATTAAGGGATATAATAGCAGCCTGGATGGTGAAGCACTGAGATCTTTACTACAGAGCAATGTCAGACTCTGCCACAGGGGAAAATACTTTGAAGATTAAAGTCTGACATGGATATAAACGTTATTACCGCTGAAGCCCCAGTATGTCCAAGTTCTGGGGTGAAATGGGTCCTCAGCTTAATTGGCTGGGCTTCCAAAATGTGATCCTCCAAACAATACGTCATGGGAGACACAGAAATTTGTCTTCAAGTGATGCCTATGCACGCTGAGGCTTGAGAGCCAGTGGTCTTTGGACTAGAGTGACACCCAGGCTATCCTGACCTTCTTTTCCTTTCCTCCCAAACATGCTGGAATTAACATGGAGTTTCAGTTTCCCTGATCAGTTTCCCAGTTTTCAGTTTCCACGGGCGCTTACCTCCAGGAAGTTTTGCAGTATGAGCATGCTGGGCCTCAAGTCATCCATCACAAGAGCCTGCAACATGTCATCTAAGGCCTGGACCGTCTGACAAGTGAAGAGACAGGGAGCATCCGGAACAGACTGCCACAGTGCCAGCTCGGCTCCCTGGGGGCACTCCCCTATCCCCCCATCCCCTTGTCCCCTACCTCAGGGGGAAGGAAATAGGGCCAGCCTGGCTCTGCCTCCCACTGCATTCCCTCTCTCATGGCCAGCCACATTCTGATCTTCCTTGGTGCTGACCTTTCTTGGCCTCAGTGAAGACTGGACCAGGCCCAGCGGTAAAATGTAGGCACTGGACCATTCTCCCCAGGAAAGCCAGACCCCGTGGGACTCTCCGCATTAGAGTCATTCTGTTGGGTTCAGGAAACGTCTATTTTTAAAACTACAAAGGCTGAGGTGGGAGGATAGCTTGAGCCCCAGAGGTCGAGGCTGCAGTGAGCTATGATTGCACAGTGGTGCAATATACTCCAGCCTGGGCAACAGAGTGAGACCCTGCCTCAAAATTTAAAAATTAAAAATAGAATAAAAAACTACAGGCCCATGGGAAGATTTGGCAGTCTACCAGTCAGCTGCTCCATAGTATCTGTGGGTTTTATTATTAGACTGTCTCTTCCCACAACTGAAGCCGCTGTGCGCTTTAGTGAGCAAGGACAGGGATAAGGCAGGAGCATGGGCCGGATCCCCAGAAAGACAGGCGAGGGTAAGACAGCTGGAGCGCCTCTTAGCAGCCTGAGGGCCATGGGCCAAGGGCTCTGCAGAGAGTTCAGAGCAGGAGAAGGGCAGGGGAGTTAAGAGACAGGAGGTGACTCCAAAGACTAACCCTCCCCGTGGAGCTCTCCCTGAAAAGGTGGGGATTACCTGGAGGTAGAGACTCGCGTTTTCTCTTCGGCACAGACTGGGCACGATCAGCGGCAGAGAGAACGTGCTGGAGACACCCGCATTTACCAGGTCCAGTTTCTGGGGCAAGTGGAATGGTGGATTCACCTGGCTGCAGGGAGAGACGGGGAATGACGAGAGGCTTCAGGGGTCCCTGGGAAAGCCTGGGTTATGTTGCTGGGACCCTCTGGGAGAATGTGCTCTGCTGCTTTCTCTGAGGTGCAGGAAACAGTGGGGACCTGAGCCCCCAGACACTTCCCAATGGCCTCTCCTCCAGGGGAGGAGGGCCAGGCTGCTGGGGAAGCTTCCCTCACTGAGTGTCCTAATACGCTCCCAAAAGTGCAGTTGGAGAACACAGCCCCTCCATCCTAGGATGCAGGCAGATAAAGTGGCAGACATCAGGGTTCTGCCACCCACAGGGCAAAAGTTAAGTCCCCAAATCTTGCTCTTCCTCCCAACCCAAAAGTTCTCAGCACCAGAGACCTAGGGGCTCTGAAGGGGTAAGAGCAGGAAAGGCACCTCAGCGCCACAATGCAGAGCATGGCTTGCTGACGCACGCTGCCCATCAAATTCTCAGTGGATTCTTCAAGAATTAGTATCTAGAAAGGCCAGGAAAAGAAAAAAAAAAAAACAAGAACCCCCCTCAGAGAGAGATGCCAGTCCTCAGGTCCGGGACTTGTCATCCTCATCCCTGAATGACCAACTCCCAGTAGAGCTTGGGTGTTTCTCACCTCAATTTTCTTGGCCAGGATGGTTTTGGGGTAGTAATCGTCCATATTGCCATCTGCCTGGGCATGCACAGCACAACTCAAAGTTTCCACGGCCCGCAGAAACTTCAGCTTGGTGAACTCGGACTAGGACACAATACACAGACTGCTGCCCATAATCTGGATCTCAGCCCTTAGCTCCACCCATAGGCAGCACCTGAGACCTGCACCCCGCCCCTGCCCCTCACACCCAGCCCAGATTCTGATCAACTAGGCCGAAGGATGGATTGCTCACTCGATTTTCTCAGCACAATGTCCTTGTCCCCAGGACTGCTGCTCATCCATGTCTGGCTGCCTATGTAGGGCTCTGGGGGACAGTGGGGATAGGGATCTCTGATGAAGATCCTTCCCACAGGTAGAGAACTGCAAGATCTGAGCCCCAGACATCGCATCCAGTGGCCTAGCTACCTAAGATCTACCTGGTCAGGAGGCAACAATGGGCTGAGTATCTGGTGGCTTCCAAGCCAGGGCTAATACTCAAAACCCAAAGAGGCATAAGCTCTCTCCTTTTTTTTTTTTTTCCACTTTCCTCCTCAGTTCACAAAAAGGATCAGCGGACTTTCTTACCATATGTTCTTCTTCTAGAAATTTCACTATGAACTCATAGGCTTCTCTTTCTGATTGGCGCAATCCTGAAAAGGGATGTAGTTGGGGAGTTTAGCTGACTCCACCAAATGGAACAGGAAGGCAGAGCCGTCCTCTCCCCTCCCTTTCTGTCCACCAAGAAGGCTCAGAAGCTACCAGGGTCCCCAGAACCAACTTCTCTAGGCCAATGGAAGCCAAAGTGGAGAGGCCATCATGTGGGGACTTAGTTAAGATATTTTCTGAATCAGGCATGGCTGGGGATGGAAGAACAATTGGGAGGAGAGAGACCTTTAAGTCACTCCCAGTGACCACAGAAGAACAATTGGGAGGAGAGAGACCTTTAAGTCACTCCCAGTGACCACAGATCTCTAGGGCTGTCCTAGCCTGCCTTTGAAAGTTTTGATTGTGAATGGACTTGAAACCCCAAGTCAACCCGGAAAGCTTCTGTGCCAACTGAACCAGCACAGCCTTCAGGCATGCCTCCCTGAGCCTGACGGTTGAGGACAGGAATAGAGCCTGTTCACCCAACTGGAGTCGGGAAGAGGTAAAACAAGAGGAAGGAGCTGGTGACACCACTGGGCTCCAAACCAACATGGGCCACAGACCTGAGTTCAAGTTGCTGCTTCCCTCTCACATTGACCTGCAAGCAAAGCCCCTCGCAATAGGACTTGGAGCCAAAGCACAGAGCTACACACAATGGCTCTGGCACCAAACCACATGAGTTCAAAACTCAGCTCCTCTGCTTCATCACCTCTGTGATCTTTGGCAAATTAAACTCTGTCAACTTTACTTTCCCCATCTGTATGACAGGGAAGATGATAGCATCTGTTATTGTTTGAGGATTAAATGAACAATGAGTCTTTTTTTTTTTTCAGAAGGAGTCTCCCTCTGTCGCCAGGCTGGAGTGGAATGCAGTGGTACGATCTCGGCTCACTGCAACCTCCACCTCCTGGGTTCAAGTGATTCTCCTGCCTCGGCTCCCGAGTAGCTGGGACTGCAGTTGTGTACCATCACGCCCAGCTAATTTTTGTATTTTTAGTAGAGACGGGATTTCCCCATGTTGGCCAGGATGGTCTCGATCTCTCGACCTTGTGATCTGCCTGCCTTGGCCTCCCAAAGTGCTGGGATGACAGGCGTGAGCCACCATGCCCAAACAACAATGAGTCTTAATACACGTAAGAAGTGACCTTGAGCAAATTAAATTCCCCCAAGTTTCAGTTCTGATATCTTAACCTGGGGATCATCACGGTATCTATTATTGTTGTGGATTTAAATGAATTAATATGTGAAAACAATGTTAGAATACTTCCTGACATATAGTAGGAAATCAATAAGTGCATTCTCCATCATACATTTATTGAGCACCTACTATGTAAAAGGACTCTCCTAGGCACATCAATGAAAAAAAGAGACAATAATCTTTGCTGTCACAGAGATTCTTACACACCAGGGAGTTCCTTCATGGGATCCACCCTTCTTCTTTTTTTTTTTTTTTTAACCCTTAGAGCTTGAACACTGTGCTGGGAAAACTACCCTTCTTTGTTTTGTATTTGCCCATATAGGTTTGTATATGTACATACACAGAAATCAAAGAAAATCTCATTGAATCTGAGTGGGCTTGAAGGACGTGAATGGCAAGCCGTTTATATATCTGGTGAGAGAGCATTCTAAGCCAAGGCAACAGCAAATATGAAGGCCCAGAAGCAGGATCATGCCTAGCAAGCTCGAAGAACAGCAAGAAAGGGTGCCTGGAGTGGGAGGAGCAGGGAAGAGTGGTGGGAGGTGAAGGTAGAGCAGTAATGGGCAGATCATGAGGGACTCATTGTAAAGATGATTGGCTTTGGGGCTGGGAGCCCTGGGCAGGTTCTGAAGAAAAGTGATCTGACTTTGATTAACAACAGCACTCTGGCTGTTGAGTTGAGACTAGAACAGGAGCAGAGGTGGAGAATGGCACGGGGTGTAGGCAGAAGGAAGAGACCAGCTGGGAGACTGTGACAATAAGCCAGAGGCGAGACGACAGTGGTTCGCACCAAGGGAAGTGGTTAGAAGCGAATGGTCAGATTCTGTATCCATGCTGAAGGTAGAACCAACAGGACTAGCTGATGGGCCAGATGTGAGTGTGAGAGAGAGAAGTCAGGAATCTCAGCCTTGAGACACTGGAAGGATTGAGTTGCCATTAATTGGTATGGGGAACAGAACATATTTGGGGTTGGGAGTAAAGTTAAGAGGAGGTGTCACTCAAAGTCTCAGACAATGTCTTGTTCCTGGCCCAGCTCCAGGCTTCTCAGGGAGGCAGGCCTGAAAAAGGACAGGCATGCAGAGTCTAGAGCCGTGACAGGGTAGCCAGAAGTGGGCAGATGTGTGCCCATTAAGTATACCTCAAGTGAGGGCGTGGGCAATCACCACCACTTCTGAGCACCCGCAGTTAATTGACAGACAGGACCAACTGCTCACCCACTAAGTTGGACTTCCAAGAGACCCGTGATGTCGATGGATCAAAGTTTACTCTGCTTGGTTCTCGCTTGTTAGAACTTGGATTCATCTGTGCGCTTGGGGCAGCAGACTGCAGCTTGCGACGAGAATGGTGGGCAGGCCAGGCATGAGACAGTCCTTCCTAGGGATGCAGCCTCTCCAGGGGCAAGCTGCCCGAGGCAGATCCTGCCCATTTACCACAAAAGGAATTGGCTGAGCAGGGCCAGTGCCGGGTCCCAGGGTCAGCTTCTCATTTCTTCCCCATGGGATGATTTAGGACCCTCTGAAGGGCCCTGGTCCTTCCGGACTTGCCTAAGAGTCTTCCATCCTGGGATCTCCCTGTATAGAGAATCTCAGACCCACAGGGGAGCTCCCAGGTCACAGTGGCCTTTCAAGTCCTGCTTCCTCCGGGCCAAATTGCCTTTGGGAGTCTTGCTGCTAAAGCCCCAAAGCACCCTCTTCCCAGAGGCCTCTGTCCCCACTCCCTAATTCATAACCTCACTTCTGCCCTATGGTAGAGGAGCTAAGAGCCCCCACATGTCTGCCCCTCCCAGACATGGCCCAGGGAAGCCTGCTTGTGGACCAGGAAGAAACTGCGGGCAACCTGGTTCTCTCACCGCCCTGCATTCGGGTCCCCAAATGGGCGCGCCTGATGGCTCACTGCCTTAAAGGGCCTTGCTCTGTCCCTGCGTCCGTCTCTTTGTATCCTCACTCTTAGCTGGTCTCTGTCGGTCCTATCGCTGGGAGCTGCCCCTCGGACAGGTCATTCCCTGGGAACTTGCCCACCCTGTCAGGCTTCCCTGGGCCTAACTCACCATCATCTAAAATACAGAATCCAGCGTTCGATTCCCCACAAGTCATAGGTGGAAGGGCTCAGGTCTGAGATCAGGACTTCTCCAGAGACCCTGGGGCCGCCTCTCTTCCCCACCTGCCTTCCCCAAGAATGGAGCGCCCCAGGCCCGAGGCCCCCGGCTCCCCGTGGCCCCCACGCTGCACCCAGGCAGGGCTGGAGGCTCCTCTTCTGCAGCCAGGGCCCAGGCCCTCCGTGCCCTGCCCCACCTTTTCCTTGGTCCCCCTCGGGCGAGGGGACCCCCTTTACCTGACAAGCCGGCGCCTCAGGTCCCGGCACAGCCTCTCTAGGGGGCGCTGTGCTCCGAGGCCCTGGAGCGGCCCCTGCAGGGCAGGCATGGAAGGGTCCAAGGTGGCGCTCCCTACCCGGCTGCAGTGAGACCCCACGCAGAGGAGGGGCAGTGGGCACTCTTGCCGAGATGAGGGAGGGGCTTGCGGAGAGCCCCGCCTCCCCACCACCCCAAGGAGGGGCCCCAGTCTTCCAGGTATGGAGAAGGGGCTGTTTCTCAAGAGCCTGGGCCACCGGCAGTCCAAGCTCCCAGAATGGCTTGGAGGCGCTGAGCCGCCCATCTCTACCCTCTGCCTGGCTAGTCCCCTGTCCTTCTTGGGGAACTGACTCCCAGAGGCCAGTTCGTCAGGTTGAAGAGGAGGCCGTCAGGAGCTTTGACAGGGTTTGTGCTGGCTTCCACCCTGCCCCGGAAGAAGAGAATCTGAGAGCCTCTTTCTACAACTCCACCCATGACACCAGCTCCCCAGGGACCTGGCCAGACCAGCTGGAGGGACCGGGGAACTTGGCCACCTTGGCAGACAGCCCAAGGGTTTGGGCTCAGTCTCTGCTCAAGAAACTTGGCACTACACCCCCCCCGCTCCCCCCCCCACAAAATCCCTCATCCTCAGCTCAGCCAATCACAACAGACTTTATTGAAGTATTTGGCACTAACCCCCCACACAGTTCCAGCCCTGTAGCTGAGGACACAGCCACTTGGCAACGGCACCAGGTGTTATGCAGGACCAATAAGTTAATGTAAAGGATGCTCAGGTATGGGGGCCCATAGCTCAGCAGTCTCCTGGCTCAGACCAAGGTGCTCTGGGCTGCGGTGAGGACGCTGAGGGGCCAGGGAAACCATCATGCCCTGGGGAAAGGGGCTTAGAGACAATCCGAAATAGCACAGCATCCAAGTGGGGCATTCACACACCAGGGCAGGGTCGGCCCAAAAGGGGGGCTGCAGATGTGGTAAGAGCACAGGGAGAGAAATGCCAGGTGCATCCCTTCAGCCTCCCGCGTCCTCCCCCAGTTTCCTTTGATGGGCCATCCAGGGTCTGCCCTCGGCACCCTTGTGCACTCGGCTACACTGTTTTCTTTCCAGTAGGGAGAACTGTGCCTCTTCTCAGTCAGGCTACAGAGTTCTTGGAGCCTTCTGCTATATTCATACTCCATTCCAGTCCAGGTAACATGGGGCAGAGAGTTCTGCACAGGTAAAGTCAGAATTCAGCTCTCCCTACCCCTCCTAGCCTCAACTCAGTTGCTTTCTCACTGAAGCAGGACCCCTGACCTGGAAGCAAAGAAGGCCCTAGGATGAGAGCCCAGGGACTGCTAGGTAATCTTAGCACAGGCAGCTTCCAGACTTGCTCCCGTTGCTGCAGCTGGGACAATGAATGAATGCCCTCAAAGAAGATTCAGCATCTCGTCGGTGCTTGGGAGGGAGTATGCCCATGTTTGTATAAATAAGCACCTTCTCAGAGCAGAACCACAGCTGAGGGGGGAGTGGGAACTGTGACCCCCTTCCCCAACCAGAACATGCCACAAAAGTGGTGCCTTTACAAAACCACTTGTAAAGAATTGGTGTTTAGGACTATGATGAAAAAATGTTAAAAGGGCCGGGTGCAGTAGCTCATGCCTGTAATCTCAGCACTTCGAGAAGCCAAGGTGGGCGGATCACTTGAGGTCAAGAGTTCGAGACCTGCCTGGCCAACATGACAAAACCCCACCTCTACTAAAAATACAAAAATTAGCCGGGCATGGTGGCACGTGACTGTAATCCCAGTTACTCAGAAGAAGGCTGAGTCAGGAGAATCTCTTGAACCCCGGAGATGGAGGTTGCAATGAGCCAAAATCTTGCCACTGCACTCCAGCCTGGGCCACAGAGTGATATTCCATCTCAAAAACAAACAAACAAACAAACAAACAAACAAAATGTTAGAACGAGCAGTGGGGCTGCAAGCCCTTGAGATGCCCAGAGGTGGCTGTTGAAGGGTGGCTGATGTCCACTAACCAGGAGCATGGGCCAGCCCCCAGCCAGACCCCCTGAGACTACAGTCTGTCATGCCACCAACTCAAAACTCAGAAGTCTGGGAGCCCACAGGGCATAGACAAGGTATAGTGACTGGGTCCCTAAAGAGGATTTATGTGGTCAGGAAAATAGCAGGGTCTATCAAGACAATACACCACCAGGATATACTGACCTTTGACCTCCCACTTGGTGTGCATCACAGAGCACATTAGAAAGGGGAAAGGGATTCTCCCCCAGCCCAGACCTGGGAAATGGGGGAGAGTCATGTGCATGAGTATGTACCATGTCCAGCCTCCAGCAATAGTGGAACAGGAGGGCCGGGGCAGTTCTCCAGGGAAGTTCTTAGAACCAGAGCACAGAGTGTTGGAGAACTCCCAAGGTGGCCCACTCTGCTTCATGTGTCCCCTGCCACTTGTCTTGCCTAAGGAGACAGATGCTGTCAGTCAGACAGGCAAGGCCTTAAGTCCAGTAGGCCAAACTCTAGGGGATAAAGCATAATCATATCACAGGGATCTTGAGGACGATCCACATATATAAATCCTTAGGTCAGGGCTTCTGAAAAAAGTCGTGTAAAAAAGCCAAAATAAAAAGTCTCAGCTCCAGGTCATCGGCCTGCGATGGGGATAGGGGAGCTGAAAGAGGCACTCAGGGGTGGGGGTCTAAGCCCAGCCCCTCCATGAAACAGTCTTTTGCAGCTCGGGGCGCAGAGTTACACCTGGCTGATGATCTCTCCTTTCTCAGGTACAAAGACTTGCACAGGGGCCCCATCAGGCGATCTCCGAAGCACACACACTGTGGGCACCTGGCAGGTTTGGGAAGAAAGGAGAGGTGGGTAAACGAACCAGGCAGAAAAGCAGGGACAGCAGGCGTAGCTACGCCATCCTTATCCTTTACAGACACTAACCAGCAGCAGCAGGAGCAGGCCCTGGCACTCAGCCCCTTCCTCCCCAGGAGGCTCTGTCCTTCAGGGACCCTCTTTTACACATTTCCCTCCAGGTTCCTTTTGGGTGTGACAGGCACCCTGACCTCCTCCTCCCCCACCTTTCCTGCGCTCACTTCTCATCACCCTCCCTGTCTGGCAGGTTGGGATGGGCTGGGTCTATCCAGCCAAGGACAGGCCCAAGCGCGCAGGAAGGGAAAAGCACGTCAGCTAGAGGGCAAGGCCTGGGACTGGGGCCAGGGTGCTTCCTGGCCCAGGATGCCAGCTGCAGCCCAGAGTACCGTGGGTGGGGGAGGGACACACAGCTGGGCCTGCTGGGAACCTGGGGTCTCAAAGAAGCAGCTTGTTGGTAACTTCTGGAGCACGTCCCCTGCAGAGCCCTCCATACCAGGGAGAAAGAATGAAGAAAGGATTCCTGTGTGTGGTTCCCCACTTCCAGAATGAAGAAATAGAGGCCAAGGAAACCAAGGCTTCCACCCTACCCAGTATCAGAATGCTCTATCCTCTGTACTACCCTCCAGCCTTCTCCCTGGCCTCTGTAGCCCCAGATGATAATAATGTCACATATCTAGTGCTTACCATGCATTGCTCTAATCATTTCTGCTTGGCAGCCCTTTGAGACAGGTATTCTACTACTTCCATTTCACAGGGGAGGAAAGAGTAAGTTCAAAGGGGTTAAGTAGCTTGCCCAGTCATACAGCTTGTAAGTGGCAGAACTGGGATTTGAATCTGGTGATCTAGCTTGAGGGTCGGTGCTCTTTTTTTTGAGACAGTTTCAAAAAAACTGGCCTTGATGCCCGGGCTGGAGTGCAGTGGTGCGAGCTTGGCTCACTGCAACCTTCACCTCCCGGGTTTAAGCGATTCTACTGCCTCAGCCTCCTGAGTAGCTGGGATTACAGGCGCCTGCCACCACGCCCGGCTAATTTTTTTGTATTAAGTAGAGATGGTGTTTCGACATATTGGGCAGGCTGGTCTTGAACTCCTGACCACAGGTGATCTATCCACCTCAGCCTCCCAAAATGCTGGGATTACAGACGTGAGCCACTGCGCCCTGCGGAGGGTCGGTGCTCTTAACTCTGATGCCACCCTTCTTCTCGGCTTGGTGTTGAGGAGGGGTGTTAGCGAGGACACTGATGCACAGAAAATCACAGGGTCTGGCTTCTGCAACACATTTCCTACTTTCCCTTTGTCCTAGACCTTCAAACGGACATTTGAGGGGCTGATTTGGATTGGACTTTTGATTATGAAGAGGTTTGTCTGCTTTGTGGATCATCATTTAGGGAGGGAAGAAGTCTCAGCTATCTTTGGGGATCATCGCCACCAGTGTATTTGCTCTTGAGCTAGACATGGCAGGCAAAATTAGGAGGTGCCTCAGGGAAGTCGAGAGTGCCTTCCAAAGCCAAGAGGAAATGATTTTTTGGCCTGTTCTTCCTCGCTGGGGATTACCCGGCCACTAGGTTGCTGCTTTGATACCTCCCTGCCCTTGGACTTGCTAGAATTGCGGCCCCTCCCCAGCAAGACAGCCCTCCTGCCTGGCCCCAGGGTCCCTCCAGAGCAGTCATACCTGTGTCCGGGGTCCCAGGGCTCGCCCGAAGCCCTCTCTCCCCAGGGGCAGGCTCCTGACCCGGAAAGCCCCTTGGCGGTCCAGTGAGTGGGGGCGGGTGCTCCGGAGGCGTGCGCGCTCGTGCCACCACTTGAGCTCCTCGGACACGGCGGCCTTGCTGAGCCCCCGGCCTGCGGGGCTGTCCTTCAGGGAAGGCGTCCGCACGATGCGGCTGCGGGAGGGCACCAGCCGCTGGTAGCGCAGGGGAGCGCCGTCCTCCTCGTAGGCAGGGCCCGCGGCTGCGCGAAACGGCTCCCACTCGCCAGGCGGCAGGGGGCTCTCAGCCACCACCACGTACCGCCCCGCGGGGAAATAGCCAGGGGGCAGCAGCAGCTTGGGGTGGTAGGCGGCCAGCTCTCTGCTGCCAGCCAGGCCGCAGGCCCCGCGGTGACGATGGGTCTTGGGAGGGGAGAGAGGCTGCAGAAAGGAGATGTCAGGGCTGCTGCTGCCCGGTGAGGTGGGGTGGGAGATGCTGGAGACATCAGAGCCACTGTCTTCTGAGCAGGAGTGGCAGGCGGCATGTGGGGCATGGGGCAGCGGGGGCTTGGTCTGGGGAAAGCAGGAGTCTGGCACCGTCACCGTGTAGTGAGTGGGGCGGCGGCGGGGAAAGGCGCTGCGCCCTCGGCCCTCCGGACCCGCCCGGAAGGAATCCACCCTGCAGAGAGAAAGAGAGGCATTCTGAGTACGGGAGGTTGGGAGGGTGGAGTTAAAATAGGTGAGTCCTGCTCTACTTCAATGCCCAAGCATGGCTCTCATGCAAGGATCTTAGGTCAAACCTCCCAAAGCAAACCAACAATCCCTCTGCTGGGCTGGGTGGGTGCAATGCATTCCTTCACTGTGTGCAGATGTGTTCCTGACGCATTCACGAGCTTGTAATTTGTAAAAAGTGTGCTACATCAAATAGGGCATGAAGCACTTTTTTTTTGAGACAGAGTCTCGCTCTGTCAGCAGGCTGGAATGCAGTGGCGTGATCTCCGCTCACTGCAGCCTCCACCTCCTGGGTTCAAGCAATTCTCCTGCCTCAGTCTCCCTAGTAGCTGGGGCTACAGGTGCGTGCTGCCACGCCCGGCTAATTTTTTTGTATTTTTAGTAGAGACGGGGTTTCACTATGTTGGCCAGGATGGTCTTGATCTCCTGACCTCGTGATCCGCCCACCTCGGCCTCCCAAAGTGCTGGTATTACAAGTGTGAGCCACCATGCCCAGCCATGAAGCACTTTTTTCTAAAGTACTACATTAAGTACTTTCAGCTTAGGTACACCGTGTCCAGTGGCATATCATCCACAGCATGTGTTCGGTAGGCACTGTCAGGTACCTGACTGGAACGTGTAAAAGCTACCGATCCAGAGCAGTTGCATGAAGCCCAGGACCAGCAGGGGCTGAAATCCAGGCTCCACTTCACTCTGCCAATGCACCCACATATGGGGCTGTGTCCACCTGCTCCTAATTTGCACAGAGGCATGGTTTGTAAAATGGCCCTGGGAGCATGTAAAATATAAAATCTATTGGTTTGTGGTGGTGCATGCCTGTAATCCTAGCCACTCAGGAGGCTGAGGCAGGAGAATCACTTAAACCTGAGAGGCGGAGGTTGGAGTGAGCCAAGATCACACCACTGTACTTCAGCCTGGATGTCAGAGCAAGACTTTGTCTCAAAAAAAATTAAAACAAATTCATTGCCCTACTTGAGAGCAGTTGTCCCAGGCTGCACCCAGTTCAGTGCTGCCTGACCAGCAAATTTAAGCTGGCGGAGAATTCAGCAATGCCTTCATTGGTACCCCAGCCCCCATATGGTATGGCCAATACTGCCTGTCAACACTCAGCCATTTAAACTATTACCAAGTAGCAGATGACTTAGAAAATAACATACAGTCAATTCTCATTATTTGCAGATTCAGTATTTGCAATTGGCTTAGTTGCTAACACTTATTTATTTATTTTATTATTGTTATTATTATTATTTTTGAGATGAGTCTTGCTCTGTCACCCAGGCTGGAGTACAATGGTGTGATCTCAGCTTACTGTAACCTCTGCCTCCCAAGTTCAAGCAATTCTCCTGCCTCAGCCTCCTGAGTAGCTGGGGTTACAGGCATGTGCCATCATGCCCAGCTAATTTTTGTATTTTTAGTAGAGACAGGGTTTCATTATGTTGACCAGGCTGATCTCGAACTCCTGATCTCGCCCTCGTGATCCACCCGTCTCGGCCTCCCACTACGCCCAGGCTTTTTTTTTTTTTTTTTTTTGTGACAGAGTTTAACTCGTGTTGCCCCGGCGGGGGTGCAGTGGCAGTGGCACGATCTTGGCTCACTGCAACTTCTACCTCCCTGATCCAAGTGATTCTGCTGCCTCAGCCTCAGTGTGTTTTTTTGCTTTGATTGGCAATTCTGTTGTTTAAAATGGCCACAAATACAGTGCTAAAGTGCCGTCTACTGTTCCTCCATAAGGCATATTGGGAAAAGGCTGTGATGTGCCTTTTGGAGAAAATATGTCTGCTAGGTAAGCTTCATCTGGGTATGAGTTACAGTGCTGTTGGCTACGAGTTAATGAATCAACAATCCATATTAAGTAAGGTGTCTTTAAGCAGAAACTCACATAACACAAGGTTATATATTAATCAGTTGATGGAAAATGTTGTGAGCGAAGGCTCACAGGAACCTTCTATTTCCCCAGGGGCAATGGTTCAGTATTTACTAATTCAGGGTTTGCGTCAATTTTATAGAACGCAACTACCACACATAATGAGAAGCCACACTGCGTCAATTGAAAAAGTGAATTGCCTATTGTCATCGACTAATAATAATCTACCAGTACCAAGAAACATGGCAAGGGTAGAACATTTCAATCAAGTTATGCAAAAAGACAAAACTAGGGTCTTTGGAAGAAAACAGCTTGCTTCATGGATGGCCTTTGGCTTTGCAGGTTGCAGTGCAGTCTCTGTCGAGAGGCGCCCCCAAGAAGAGATCCTAAGAGAAGGCAAGGCACTAGCCATGTGTCATCCACGATTGTCCCACCTGTGTCCTAGGAGCTCCCACCCTCTAACCGTAAGCTCCAGGTGGGTCCCCCATCTCTCTGGGGAGCTCTTACCTCAGAGACTGCGACTGGCCCCTCCTGCCCTGCATCTCGGGGGTGGCTGGGGCACTGGTACGACCCTGCCACTGGCCAGGAACACCACGGATGGGAACCACGTGGTAGGCGGCAGGCTCCAGAAGCCACAGGCTGGAAGCACTGGGCCCTTCCTGTGGTGTGGTGGCCGGGCTGCTGCAAATGGATTAGAGACAGGTCAGTGGCAGGAATGCCTCCATTCAGGGGCTCAAGAGCTGCAAAAGAATGGGGACACATTGGAAGGGGCTCCCAAAGTTAGTGTGGCAAACTGCCAGCACCCCTGGGGAACTGCTGGGGTGCACCCCTCCATCACACAGCTGCAGGAGCTATCTCCTTCACCTCTCCGTTCTTCCATCTGCCCAGCCCATGGCCATCCCCAGCACAGCTCCCCTCCGACTCCCAGCCCTCCCCTTCTCCCTTCCCCGCTGCATCCTGACCTGGACTCGCTCCAGGGCTCAGAAGACTTCCTCGGCTTCTCATAGGGGTGGTCCAGGCTGGTCTCCTTCCAGGGGCTATTCTGGACTGGAGCCCGTTCCAGGCCCCCAGGCTCCGGTCCTGCTGGCTGCAGACCCTCAAGGGTTTGGGGTGGGGGAGGCCGAGAAGGTGGAGCTGGGGACTCTGGAGGAGGTTTTGGCACTTGGGATTCCTCTGCAGGAGTAAAAGAAACCTGGTAAGGGCAGAGGCTGGGGGAACCGGCCCAGCAAGAACCTTCACAAACCACAGCCCGTGCCGCGCTCTCCCTCCCATGGCCAGCTTGTGCGGCTGCTCCAGGCCATGGCTCCAGCCCTAGATGCTCAAACATGTTTTCTTTTCCTTTGGGACTTACTCCTTCCTTCACAGCCCTATTTTATGCCTTCCTCCTTCAGGAAGTCTCCCAGATTGACTCTCTTGGGCTCACAGTGCTGCATTTTCTAACCTTTGTTCCTGGTACTATGTCTGCAGTTATCTTTGTTTATCTATTTTTCTTGTTCCTGCCATGCCCATATGGCCTATTTCCTTATTGGCTTGGGCACTCCCCTGGGCAGGACTGTAACAGCTTCTCGATCCACCTTGACCCTGGCATCCTCAGGGTTTGTACACAGGGTTCTTAATCTTTTTTTTTGAGACGGAGTTTCGCTCTTGTTACCCCGGCTGGAGTACAATGGTGCGATCTCGGCTCACCCCAACCTCCGCCTCCTGGGTTCAAGCAATTCTCCTGCCTCAGTCTCCCGAGTAGCTGAGACTACAGACGTGCGCCACCAGGCCCAGCTAATTTTTGTATTTTTAGTAGAGACGGGGTTTCACCATGTTGACCAGGATGGTCTCGATCTCTTGACCTCATGATCCACCCGCCTCAGCCTCCCAAAGTGCTAGAATTATAGATGTGAGCCACCGCGCCCGGCCGGGTTCTTAATCTTTAGACTTGTGTTTCCTCCCCCAGAGCTCCCTTCTTGCCAAAATGGGCAATGACTGTGGGCAGATTGCTCTCTGGCTCTGACTGGTGCATCTTGAAATCAAACCCCAGGGTGAAGGAGGGACATCTGGGGTTGATCAGCTCTCTTGGAGTTCATCTTTCCTTTCCCTGTAAAAATAATGAGCTTCCAGAGTGGGAGAAGATCAGCACATTCACCATCTTCAACTAAGCATGTGCAGGGGCACATGGAAATTGACATGAGGTCCAAGTGGAAACCCTGAGCCTGGCACCCTTGCCTTCACTCCCACTTAAATTCCTCACCAGCAAAGTCTGCCCAAACCCCAGGGTCTTGCAGTGGGAGTCCAGCCTTGACAACAGGCCCCCAAATGTTGTTCTCACCTTCCTCCAGGAGCAGCCCATCTGACAGGGAGCTGTCATCAGAGGCACTGAGCTCTGGGAAAGTCAAAGAGGAGAGAAGACAAGGAAGTGAAGAAATGAACAAACAGCTATGAGTAACCAGCAGTCCTGAGCCCTCAGGCCCACTCACTCCCCCAGGACAGCATCCATTATGAGGAGATACCCACTGTGTGCGAAATACACACTGGGAGTGATTTTTATTTTTTTTTCAGAGACAGGGTGTTACCCTGTTGTTCAGGCTGGAGTGCAGTGGTGTGATCATGGCTCACTGCAGCCTTGACCTCCCAGGCTCAAGGGATCCTCCTACCTCAGCCTCCCAAGTAGCTGAGACCACAGGTGCATGCTACCATGCCCAGCTAAATTATTTTATTTTTTGTAGAGAAGAGGTCTTGCTCTCTCGCCCAGGCTGGTCTTGAACTCCTGCGCTCAAGTGATCACCTCGCCTTGGCCTCCCAAAGTGCCAGGATTATAGGTGTGAGCCACTGAGCCTGACCTGGCTATAAACATATTACATAGAAGTAGAAAAAAATAGAAGTCAGAGGCTAGGAGATAGGAAACCTGATTTTAATCCTGACTCTGATATTAGCTATGCAACCTTGAATAAACCATTTCAATATTCTATGTCTCAGTTTCCCCACCTGTCAAAAAAAAAAAAAAAAAAAAAGGCATCCTCTGGCAGGGCTTCCTGGCAGTGGAAAGGGAAGACGACGAGTCATTTTGGAAGGCCCATAGGATAAAAAGAATTTCATGGCCAGGCGTGGTGGTTCAGCCTGTAATCTCAGCACTTTAGGAGGCCAAGGCAGTGGATGGCTTGAGCCTAGGAGTTCAAGACCAGCCTGGGCAACATGGTGAAATCTGGTCTCTACAAAAAATACAAAAATTCGCCAGGGATGATGGTGTGTGCTTCTAGTCTCAGCTACTCAGGAAGCTGAGGTGGGAGGATCACTTGAGCCTGGGAGGTTGAGGCTGCAGTGAGCTATGATCGCGTCACTGCGCTCCAGCCTGGGCAACAGAGTGAGACCCTGTCTCAAATAAAAAAAAGAATTTCACTCTAACTGTTGTATAATCATCTCACATCACAAATACAATTCAAAGATTCTAATCTGAGACCTCTTGCATTACCAGCAAGAGCAACACAAAGTAGGAATTTTAATTTAAGATAGGGTCTGGCCAGCCAGCCCCAGGGAAGGTTCTTGGTAATCTGGCAAGTCACCTGAAGGAAATGGAGTGTAACTTTTCTGCATGATATAGCAGCACTTGTTACCTATAAGTCAGAGGGAATTCATTTTTGCTATTGTCCTTGAACAAACTAAAGCCTTCAGATCTTTTCGTTTTGTTTTGTTTTGAGATGGAGTCTCACTCTGTCGCCCAGGCTGGAGTGCAGTGGTGCGATCTCTACTCACTACAACCTCCACCTCCTGGACTCAGGGATTCTCCTGCCTCAGCCTCCCAAGGAGCTGGGATTATAGGCACCCACCACTATGCCCGGCTAATTTTTATATTTTTAGTAGAGAAGGGGTTTCACCATGTTGACCAAGCTGGTCTCGAACTCCTGACCTCAGGTGATCTGCTCGCCTCGGCCTCCCAAAGTGCTGGGATTACAGGCGTGAGCCACCATGCCCAGCAAAGCCTTAGGATCTTAAGAATAAACCTGAAGAGACCTGGATGGAACTCACAAAACATTTTCAACTGTTTGACAAGGAAGATGAGGAAAAAGTAATAATTGCCAATATTTCTAGTGTGCCAATATATTTCTAAATACGCACTTTATATATATTAATTTAGGTAATTCTCATAACCACGTAAGGTAGATATCATCAACTGCAAGTGACAGTTGAGGAAACCACGTTTCAGAGCTGTTGAGTAACATGGTTTAGGTTCTATATTCACCAAAGGTGGTTGAGTCAGAATTCACACCCAGACAGTCTGACTGGGGTCTGCTCTTAACCACAACCCTTTATGGGTTCTCCCCTGTGAGCCTGCATCTCAGATGCATGGGTCGTTACCCAGGAAGTTTCAAGAAAAGTAAAAAGTTCCAACCATTTTGAAATCCCTTACAACAGAGATTAGCAAACTATGGCCCAGGGGCCAAATCCAGTTCAATAGCTGCTTTTATAAATAAAGGTTTATTGGAACACTGCTCTGAATTTGTTTATGTAATGTCTGGCTGTTATCACTGAAGTAGCAGAGTTGAACAGTTGTGATAAAGACCAAACAGCCCACAAAGCCTAGAATATGTACTATCTGGCTCTTTACAGTAAAGTACGTTAACCTTTGCTCCACAACTTTTTTTTTTAAGATGGGGTGCTACCATGTTGCCTAGGCTGGAGTCCAGCACCCAGTCACAGTTCATGGCAGTCTTTACCTCTTGAGCTCAATCAGTCTCCTGTCTCAGCCTCCTAAGTAGCTGGGACTACAGATGCCCACAACCATGCCTATCTAATTTTTTAATTTTAATTATCGGTAGAGACAGTGTTTCCCTATGTGTGACCCAGGCAGGTCTTAAACTCCTGGGCTCAAGAGATCCTTTTGGTTGGCCTCCCAAAGTGCTGGGATTACAGGCTTGAGCCACCATTCCCAGCCTGTACCACAATTTAATGAAATAAAAACTTTACCCAGAGTAGGTCTTAGATTTGTAGCGCATATGGTGCCAGGAGCCAGGCCTGACTCCTGAGTAGTCAGACAGCCCATGCTTTGCTTGGCTTACAACTAGCCATTGCTTTAGGGTTCAATTAAAGAGGCACCCTCTTATTGAATTCTGGTCTCCTGCCTTTGATCTGTTATAAAAACCTTGGGAATAAAGATTTTTATTGGGCCAGGCACACCTGTAATCCCAGCTACTCCAGAGACTGAAGCAGGAGGATTACTTAAGACCAGGAGTTTGAGACCAGCCTGGGCAATACAGCAAGATCCCATCTCTAAAATAGTTGTCAGTTTTTTTTTTTTAATTTGCTGGGTGTGGCGGCACATGCCTATAGTCCTAGTTACTAGAGAGGCTGAGGAAGGAGGATCCCTTGAGTCCAGGAGTTCAAGGCTGCAGTGAGTTATTATCACACCACTGCACTCCAGCCTGGGCAACAGAACAAGACCTTGTCTCTAAAAAAATTAAATTAAAAAAAAAAATTCCAGTTTCTGAGAGCTGTTCACTGTCTCAGCCACTATCCCAACCCTGCCCTGGCTGAACGTCCCCTTGTCCCACAGCAGCATCGCAGGACACCCTAGGCGGAGGTAACAATAGAGATTATACTCACAAATGCTGAGCCTCTTCCAAGACTGCGCTGTCCAGCACAGTTGCCACTAGCCACGTGTCTATTTTCATTAAAATTAAATAAAATCAGTTCCTCAGTCACACCAGGCACAGCTTAAATGCTCCGTAGCCACATGCAGTGAGTGGCTACTGCATTGGACAGCACACATACAGAACACTTCCCTCATCTCAGAAATGCCCCGGAAGGCCAGGCGCAGTGGCTCACATCTGTAATCCCACCACTTGGGAGGCCGAGGCGGGCGGATCATTTGAGGTCAGAAGTTTGAGACTAGCTTGGACAATTTGGTGAAACTCCATCTCTACTAAAAATAGAAGAATTAGCTGGGCGTGGTGGCACGCATCTGCAGTCCCAGCTCCTCGGGAGGCTGAGGCAGGAGAATCGCTTGAACCTGGTAGGTGGAGGTTGCAGTGAGCTGAGATGGTGCCACTGCACTCCAGCCTGGGTGACAGAGCGAGACTCCATTTCAAAAAAAAAAAAATGCTATAAGAGTGTTGCTAGTGGCTGGTGTTGTTGGTCAACAAATGCATCCAGAGCGCCTATTACATTACACCAGTGGGTGCTGGGTGGCCCTCAGGGGTTCACCCTAGTAAATTAGTTCAACACCTGGCTGCTCCCTGCCACTGCAGAGTATGGCTGATGATTCTCACCTGGCACAGTTACTGTCCCAAACTGAATAACCCTTGTATGGAGCCCAAGGGGGCAGGGTGGTTTTTTTTTGGTTTGGGTTTTTGGTTTGTTTTTCTCCCTTTTTTTTTTTTTTTTTTTTTAGATGGAGTAACGCGGTGTCACCCAGGCTGGAGTGCAGTGGCGCGATCTTGGCTCACTGCAACCTCCACCTCCCAGGTTCAAGCGATTCTCCTGCCTTAGCCTCCCCAAGTAGTTGGGACTACAGGCACGCACCACCATGGCTGGCTAATTTTTGTATTTTCAGTACAGACGGGGTTTCACTATGTTGGCCAGGCTGGTCTTGAGCTCCTGATCTCGTGATCCACCCGCCTCGGCCTCCCAAAGTGCTGGGATTACAGGTGTGAGCCACTGCACCCGGCCTTCCCTTTTTAATTCAAAACACCTCAGCTACTAATAATCCGTCTTTACATCCTCCCTTCTAGGAGGTCTCAGAAATTACTTGTCTAAAACTGACCCCTTCTGTGCTCTCACGACAGGACTTTAGATCCCAGGGCCTGAACCTGGCAAGCGGGGTCTTGACGCTTGACGCGAGAAAGTCAGCAGCTATACCAGATGTCTCTCCTCCACAGTCCTGTCTTCACCTGGACTAAGTGCTCCAAGGTTTCACAACCTCAGCCTCCTGCCTCCTACAGAGCCCCAGGCCAATCCTGGCTTGCTCCCGACTCCCAATAGGAAGCATTATGCATCACAGTGGCAGCAGCAGGGTAACACTCCTCTGCCACCCATCATGGGTAGAAGCTCCCAGCAATCACAGCACTGGTGGGCAGGGGAGGCTGCTGAGCAGCGTGAGGCTGGAGCGGGGAACAGGAGGCGCTGCCACCAACTGGCACATCTCACCACCCTGACCGCTCCCGCAAGCACAGAGCGAGTTGGCCCTAGGGGCTTCCATGCCCAAATCGCAGCTACCTTTGAAGGTTGCTGTCAAGTCCGGGGATCCCTGTTGGGAGTGGAGTAAGGATAGAGAACTTGTCTTTCATTAGCACCTCAGAGACTGGGAGTTTTTCTGTGGCCAAGCCAGAACCACTGGAACCAGACAGAAGTCTGGCCATTTTTCCTGGGTCAGCCCCACTGTCTTCTGAATTTACTGGGTCAACTGTCACATGGAGGCATCTCCTTTATCACCTACTCTTAGCTGCGGGAGGTGACCTGGGTGGTGCCTGGTCACGCACTTTCTACCCTAAATAAGAGGCCAAGGATGGGAGCAGGGACTCCTGAGACCTGTGCTGAGATAATTCCCTGCCTGAGGCATGGGCCACAGGGCACATGTGGCCTTCCAGCTTCCCTGTGACTGTTCCCAGCTGAGGAGTAGTCTTGGCAAAAAGCTAACACGATGTGCAGGGATGGAAGCCTGAGAATGTGAGCGAAGCAGCCACTCTCCAAGCCAGGGCCAAGACCTCTGAGTCCAAGTCTGTTGCAGGGCCACGCCTCATTCCCTCCTGGTTCCCTCCGAGGCAGCCAGGGAGGTCTGGGCCCCATGTGCGACACCTGGGGACAGGGCTAGGTCATGGGCCTGCAGCGGTGGCGCTCGGAATGGAGCGCTGCAAGTCTTGATCTGATAGGCTGGTCTTGGGTCAGGACAAAGGAAAAGTCACACCTAAGGGCTCAGAACCACCTGCTGGAAGCTAACCTGGGCTGGACACACTGAGGTGACGTGGCCGGACCCTGGGTGTCAACACTCACTAGGTGCCCCATGGCTACCAGGCTCTGGGCCAAGGAGCTCAGGATTGAACTACAGACACCAGGAGGGCAGAGAACACACGTGGAAGGAGCCCACCCTTGACCAGGGTGGTTGTAGATACTTAAGGGGCTGTGCGGTGTGGCATCAGTGCCGCTGGATTTCATCCTGAAACAATTCAGGGATCAGTAACGCATAGCAATGGTCAACCCCTTTGCTGCCTAACTCAGGCCAGGGGACTGCGCATCAACTCAGAGCCTCAGGCTCACGTAAGCCCCACACTACCCTCAACCAGACAAGCCATCGCCCTGTGGGCCTGGAGGGCAGCGGGGCCGGCCTGGGACACCCAGTTGAATATACCTTGGATTCAGCTCAGGATCAGCTGAGAAATACCTGTGCCTACCAAAGTCTTTTGAAGGTAGCGTATTTTGAGGAGGATGCGCAAGGAAAGAGTAGCGTTTTCTAAGGAGACCGGAGAGAGGGCCTCACAGGATGGCGAAGCCTTGCTGAAGTTGCAGAGTCAGGATGGGGTGGAGGTGAACCCCAGAAGCAGCTTTACCTAGCTGGAGCCGAATGCAAAGGCGGTGGCATGGGACTGTGTGCCCACCATCCCTCAAAAGCTCATTTAAGGGGCATGGCCCATGGGCCCTTGGGCCAGCCGGCTCACCTCGGCCCAGGGGGAGCGCGGCAGCGGGAGGGGGCTCGCTGTTTCGCCGCCGCTCGACCAGGCAGCGCTGGAGCTCCTGCAGCTTCTTCTCCTCCTGCAGCATGGAGTGCTTCCGCTGCCGCCGGGCCTGCCGGCTGAGGTTCTCCTCCAGGCACAGGCGGCGCGCTGCCTCTGTGATCTGCAGCTGCAGGGCCAGCTGGCGCTCCAGGCTGCTAAGGGGGTCCTGAGAGAGGGGGCAGGAGTGAGGCTAGGGAGAGGCAGGGAGATTGGCGGCCCAGAGAGTAGAGAGCAGCCCTGACACAGGGCTCTGGGTCCCAGCCCTAAGCCCAGAGGACAGAAGAGAGGCAGACAGCAGCACCCACGGACTGACATGGAGCAGAGGGTGGAGCAGTGGGAGGAGCCGAAGAGCAAACTTGTCAGCCTGAAAAGCTGGCATGGGCACCCACCCACCAGCCCGCCTGCTGAACGGGGCAGGCTGGGAACCCAAGTGGGACACTTTCCCTCCTGACCCCAAAGGGTGGGGCAGGCCAGCCCATGGGAAATTGTTGCCATTGCCGCCATGGGGAAAGGCACCTAGGGCCTGACTGCCCCCACCTCCTCCTGAGAAAGGAGGACAGCCTGAGGGGCCAGAGTAACCTGTCTGAGCAGGCTGTTGCCCACCGGGCTGGTGGCTGGCACGCTTAACTGATCTTCTGCCCACTGGGGCCAAACCCAGTGTCCTCCCTTGAGCTTCCAGCTCTCGGTTCCATGGTGGCGCCCCTTCTCCATGGCCATCTGGGCTGCACATTCACAGTGCCCCTGGCTAACACGCAGCCAGGCACCCTCATTGAGTGTGAGGGGGTGGAAAGCAGCCTGCCAGGGTACCGGGCTGAGGTACGGCACCTCAGTGATCAACCTTGGGGATCGAGGGGTACTGGCAGCCTCCCGAGGATCCTCACCTCCCTGTGCAAGGCCCAGTCATCCAGTTTGTATGCGGCTCCAATCCTGCGGCGAACCTTGGGGGCCTTTTCCCCTGGTTTTAGGGGATACTCCGGTGGCAAGGTGCCTGTCAGCTCCTGGGGAGGAAGCAGAGTCAAGCCAGGCCCCCTCCACCTGCCCAGCCTTGGCCACTGGCCCCCGCACTGCATGTGCCTGCCTTCCACAGACGCCCTGGTACAACCACCCTCCACCCATCCCATCCCATCCACGCTGTCTCTCCCATCTTAAGGCTCACTCTGCACCTCCTCCCCTTTCCCTTCAGACCTCCTTCTGATGGAAGTGATCAGAAGCTACACTGACCCAGATAAAACACTCATATGCACTTATGTCTACGCAGTTCCTCTGCAGCCCCTGAGGACCTTTGTCCTTTGTGCCTGGGCCCCCGCCTTGGTCTGACTCTTCTCCGTCCAGTGAGAGGTCAAATACTGCATCAGGGGGACTCTGGATCCCAGCCCCCAGCCTGATATCCAGAATTCCCTTAAGAATGGGGCTCCCTCTCCCCAGCCCCTGCATCCCCAAACATGGCTCCACAGGTCCTCAGATGAACCCCATGCTTGTGTGTGCTGGCTGGTGCCTCACCGCCTCCCGCAGGCAGAGTCTCCTCAACTCCTCCAGGCAGGCCTCCAGCCTCGCCTCCAGGGCCCTCTGCTGCTTGTGCACTGAGTGGGTCAGCTCCTTCATTGGGGATACCGGGCTGTCAGGGCCTGCAGGGGTAGGGGGCACATGCTCAGGAAGGCTGAGGTTGGAAGCCTCCTCTGTACTTTTTGACCACCCTAGGCAAACACACACACACACACACATGCACACATACACACACAAACCTCATGCCTGCCCACAAATTACAGGCTGGCTGCCGTGGCCAGCATCGCAGCCACAAAACACCACATCTCTTGTCTGCACAAAGACACAAATGTGAGAGCTCAGAAGGGAGGGTCGTCCCACCAGGTGACCTACAGTGGAGGAGGTGCAAGGAACGGAGTTCTGCCCATGCAGTCCTTCCCCTATTCCTCTCTTCTTCTACCTCCTCTTCTTCCTCTTTTTCTTCTCCTTCTTCTTCCTCTCTCACTCTCTCCCTCTCCCCACTACCCTTCTCTCTTACACACACACAAGCCTCTTCTTTCTTGTCCTCTGTCAAGACTAGGCCAGACTAGGCCCACAGGTCTGGCCAAACAGAGAGGCAAGACCTTCACATTGCCCAGATGAGATTTTTCAGCTCCTCAACCTCGGCTAAAGGAACACTGCAGGTCCCTCTTCCAGATAGAAACGAAACTCCAGGCCAGTTTTCTCCAGGGAGGAAAAGTCCACATGTCGCTGAGGCTCCAGCTCTTCCAGAACCTCCCCCTCCTCCCAGCAGACGCCTCTCCCTCCCCTTTCTCTCAGCCCTTGGGAGTCTCAGCTCTGCCAGCCCTAGCGCCTGGGGGCACTCAGGACTCAGGAGTCAGGGCCAGGGACCAGGGCAGGGGGATTTCCCCGAACACTCACCAGACTGCAGGATGATGCCACTGTCGGTGTCGCTGACCTCATCCTTACTCTCCATGGTGGATTTCTGGGAGGAGAAGTCACAGAGCAGGGAGGGGGGACACCGTGACCAGCCTGGGCCAGGATGTGTAGGTAGCCTGGAGTTTTCCCAGCTTTAAAGAGAAAAGAGGACAAGATCCAAAAAGCTAGCCATGAACCCTCTTGCTTACAGAAAGCTTAATAGATGCTTGAGAACAGGGGAGTGGAAGGGAGGGCTGCATTTCACGAACCATCTAGGGCAGGAGATTCTGGCACTGGGGGTGCCCCCTGAGAGAAGGGGCTGTGGCCTCACCAGCAAACCCTGTTCTCAGTGGGGCCCAGCCTAGCTCCCCTCTGGGCCAAAGTCCTCTAGGCCCAAGGAGATCAACAGCAGTGGCAGCCACAGGAGCCACTGGACTGGGGAGAATGGTAAGAAGAAAAAGAGCAGAGAGAGGATAAAAAGGAAGGGGACAAAAAAATGGGGTGGGATGGCAAAGAAAGGAGGAAGGGGGTCCAGCAATGGGGGCTCACATCTGTAAGCCCAGCATTTCTGGAGACCGAGGCAGGAGGATTGCTTGAGCCCAGGAGTTCAAGACCAGCCTGGGCAACTTAGAGCCCATCTCTACAAAAATAAAAATTAGCCGGGCGTGACAGTGTGCACCTTAGTCCCAGCTACTCAGGAGGCTGAGGCAGGAGGATCGCCTGAGCCTGGAGAAGTCAAAGATGCAGTGAGCTGTGTTCGTGCCATTGCACTCCAGCCTGGGGAGCAGAGAGACCCTGTCTCCAAAAAAGAAAAAAAAAAAGAATGGAGAAGGGGAAGACATCATCGTCATGGGACACAGCTATCCTCAACCCAAGAACCCAGGAGGTGTGAGGCATGTCCTACTGCCTCAGTGGCCGAGGGCACTTCAAGAAGTAGCTGGGCGCTGGGAGGGCACGTGGCCAAGAACCTGGTCTGGAGCCTCCAAAGCACAGGACGCCTGCTCTCTGAATTGGCATCCTAGACTCTGAACTTCACATCTGTAGACACATGTAGCCACTCTATGCCAGAGAGCTGTCCCAAAGCCCTCAAACAACTTTCAAGCCACCAATTACTCCTAGGAGACCCTTCAAGGGGAATCAGCTTGGATCCCCTACACCCCGCAGCCAGGGGAGGCCCAGGGCTGTGTCTGTCAGGGTTTCCAGGAGTTGACAGGTGGGGGGCGAGCAGTGACTAGAGCAGAAGCTTCGCAGGGACAGAAAGGAGATCACCTGCTCCGCTGCCTCCTTCAGGCTGGAGAGCACTTGGGTGGTACAGGTGCCATCCCATTGTGTCGGCTCGGCTGGGGACCAGTCACCCAAATAACACCTGTACCCGCCCCCTCTCCCTCCTCACCAACCCACACCCCTGATTGGGGTCCCAGCTGGCCGGGGCCTGGCAGCTGCCAGCTGCAGCAGGGGTGGGTGGAGCCCGTGCAGGCGGTCCAGTCTTGGAAAGAGAGCCCAGCCACCACCTCACTGAGTCAGCCCATTGAGCAAGAGTCCAAAAGTCCTTCTGAGTTTCTGTCTGGAGCCTATCCTGCCTCCTCAGAGCTCGGGGCCGCCGGGTGGGGGAGGTGAGCTCCACCCTTCTGCAGGCAGCCAACACAACAGAAAAGTCGGTCTTGAGAAAGCTGGTAACAAAGCAAGGCCGACAGAGAGAGGGGACTGCTGTCAGCCGGGTCTCCCGGGTCTCCCGGGATGCCTCTAAGATGGAAAGAGGAGGGCGATCAAGAGCTTTTATAGACCTACATAAACAACCACAGGCAGCAGCAATCAAACACACAACCCTGAAAGCAACATGTACCTTGCACTTCGGAATTTCAATTATCCAAGGCAGTCTAGAGAATGCATGGGAGAGGTTTGGTTTTTTTTGTTTTTGTTTTTGTTTTTTTTTATGTTTATGGGAGGCCTTTGCAAACATGCCAAACAGAAAGATTGGCCATACATTCTGGGACCCTACCCTGCCAGGGTACTTAGAATGACTATTAGCTCTGCACTGTCCATCTGTCCCAAACTCTACCCCTCCTAGAGATAAGAACAGACAGAGAAGCAGGCAGCTCACCCCTCTTCCCACCTACCCTAGCCATCCTCCCACCCTCCCCAGAAGCCAAGGGCAGGGTGCAGCCACAGCTAGGAAGCAAGGTGGTCTCAGCTGGCACGCTGAGTGTGTGCTTTGGACAAGAGGAGGAAGCAATGTGGGAGGGGAAGCCATTAATTAGTCACGCTTGCTAATTAATTATTAACCACTAAGTAGGTCCCTTGGAAAGTTGGGCCAACTCAGCCCCTGCTTCTCAGGAGCTCTGAGACTGTTGCAGTGAAGCGGGGACTTACAGGGACAGAGGGGCACCTTAGCTCGCCTCTTGTCTCCGCCAGCTTCCTCTTCTCCCAGCTTAGCCCAGTCTCTCACTGCCGGGGTCAAAGGGGAGGCACTGATATTCCCGGTGGTCCCAGGCTGATGCTGGGTGCCCACTGGGATGACTTGTCGCCCCAAGTAGAGCAAAGAGAACAGCATCGGAAGCCCAGAGCCGGGTCGTGGTTTCAAGGCTCGGCTCTGCTGCAGTCTGTGCTCCCTTGGGGAAGTCACCAGGCCTCCCTGCGCTTCCTTTCCTCCTGTGCACAGTGTCTAAGGCCCTTTCCAGGCCCCCGGCCTGAATCTGGACTTCTCGGACCACGTCAGGCCAAGAAGGAGACACACACAGCCACGTAGCGGACCCCCACATCTGCCTCTGCCGAGCTCGCCCTCCACAGCTATAGGGAACCTCCCTGAGTCCACAGGCGAGGGCGAGGGCGCCGCCCCCACCCAGGGGCTGTGAGTCTGAGGTGTCTAAGGCATTGCTTTTAGATAAAGGCAGTTCAGGTGACATCCCCACCCTCTCCCCAACACAGGGATCCCTCCTGGGCCTCGTCAAGTCCCACTACTGGGCCCTAAGAAGCAGCCCACCCAGCTGAACAATGTCTCCAGAAAAAGGCAGAGGAGACCAGAAGGGGCGCAGAGGGAGGGAGGGAAACTCCAGAGCACCTTCCCTCAGGCAGGGCCACGGGGCATCCTCCTGTATCCCAAGCGTCCCCGAAAGCCAGGTCTCGGGCCTGTCTGCCCCCGCTCATCTCTGCTTGCCCTCTCTCTGGTGGAAACTAACGCCTGGGGAACCACAGGAACAGGCTCCCGTCCAAGCCCGCCAGCACCCCTCTGTCATCCCTACACCCCAGACATAGCTGGCGGTGGTGGGGGGTCAGAGGCGGGTGATGGCCACTGCCTGGGCTCCAGCATGCCTAGCCCAGCCTGCTCTCAGTTCCAAAGACCCGCTCCACCTACCCCGCCCTCACCTGCTTCTGGGCTTTAGTCCAGGAGTTCCAGAAACAGCCCGTGCTCCCAGTCAGGGGGCGCAGGGGCCTCGCATGTCACCTCAGGGTCTCCCAGGCCACGGGCCTGGGCTCTCCCTCCAACCGACGGGGCTGCTAGCTGTCCTGGCCGTCCCTCTCGGCTCACCTGCCCGCCTTGCCGTCCCTCCCAGGCTGCCGGGCCAGGGGAACCAGATTACTTGTTCTGACTTGAGTCAGAGGGGAGGAGCAGGTGAGCAAGTCCTTCCCTGAACTAATCCCGTGCCACTGGTGCCGGCAGGCAGCTCCTGGGCCTCTGCACTTCCGGGGGGCAGGAGGGTAGCAGGAAAAAAGGGGCTCCCATGGAGGACTCCCCGAAGAAGAAAACAAGGGTCATGTCTTCATGGCCTCAAGAGACCCTAGCACAATGTTCTGAGCGGTGAAGTGCCTGGGTGCCCTCCAGCCCTGACCCTGGCTCTCCCTGCCTTCCTTTGACCTCAGTTTCTCTTTCCGGAAATCGAGGGCTGTTAATCCCCACAAAAGAAGGGTGAAATGTTCACTGTCCATGGAAAAAACAAGTAGGAAATTTACAAACTGACAAAGATGGGCCATTGCTCTTCCCCATACACGGAAATGGAGACCAAGCCCTGGGTTTTGTCTCTCCCGAATGAGGATTTTAAAACCTCAGTCAAGGCAGCTGGAATTCCAATATGCAGAAGCTCTAGAATCCTAGAGAGGCAGGATCAGGCTGTTCTTTTTATCCCAGACATTTTCCCCCGGGGGTATCAAGGCCATCACTTCCCTGTTTATTTTTTACATCCATCCCCGACCAACGCATGTCCATGGGGCAATGACAGGCACTGACCTGAGGCCAAGTCCTGTTCCCTACTCCACAGGAGGACCACTGTGACCACGGACCCCAAGCCCACTCCCCAAACGCAAGGCCACAGAGACCAAAATGGAACTTATTTCCCACAAAAACATAAGCCTCAAGGTCTCCCATCCCACCGACCCCCAAGCAAATGGAAAACTGGAATCCATTTCACAGGGAAAAGCAGAGCTAAAGCTGACTGTTACCTGTCCCCAGCAGGCTGGAATACACAGGCTGCACCCCTCAAGTCTGAATCCCACCCCACCACCTCCCTTTCACCCCAGTCCCTGATCTTCCCACTGTTCCCCCCACCCAGATTCCAGTGCCTGAATATATGTCTGGATTGCTTCCCCTCCCCCAGCCCCTAAAGAGCCCTGCCCCCCTCCCCACCCCCAGTGCAGGGATGACAGAGGAAGTTTGCTTTCAGCAAGCATCTCCTGTGGAGCAGAACTCATGGGGCTAGAGTCCGCCAGCATCCCCCACTGTTCCTGTACACACACCCAGCACACCTTCACATTCCTGTACACACCCACTTTCCAAACAATGCTAGCCCCAGAGTGCACCAGGCTGACCACCTCATTTTCTCCCCAGGTTGAGGCTGAGGGGCCCTAACAGGGGACAGTTCCTCATCTCCCCACCCCATGGGGAGCGTGTTCTCTGTGTGCCCCAAAGAGCCTGCAGCCCTGCCCTTCCCCCAGTCCTCCACAACACACAGTCCCCCACCATCGAGGCTTGGCACTTTCTTCGAAAGTCAAACAGAGAGGGGTTGCCTCTGGGTCTAAGCGGCCCTTCCTCCACCTTGCCTACCCCCAGCTCCAGGTGGGGGTTGGTGGAAGTTTCTAGAATAGACTCACAGCTCACATTTCTTAACGCATAAAATAAAATTAAGAAGATCACTTTAAAAATCAATTACATAAAATACAGTTCTAAAAATATAGCAATATATATGTTTCTTTATTAACATTAAGCAGGGCCTAGCAGGGTCATTTCACACAAGGGCTGAGTGTAAACAATATTTCAAGATAGCCACAACTGCAATGTGATACTAAACTGTGAATTCTATTAATGGCAAAGTCACAGGTACTGCCAATGCTACTGTGATTTGTTGTCTTATCAACAACAAAGGTGATGTTAACATTTGTTAAATGTGGGTGAAAAACAAAGATATCCTTTTTTTCCTCACCTGGGTTACAAACCCTCTGAATGGTATCTACTGATGCCTAATGTCCCCCATGAACCCAGGTAAGAATCCCTGCCCTCAGGTAATCCACCACCTCTGACTTCAGGGGAGGTTAGTACAGATGCTCAATCTCACTGTTGGCCCGGATCCTTTGAAAATCTCAGAAACGCCTTGCTCCTGCAAATTCACACTCAGTATTTCCCAGCCCTGCAGAATCTGAGGTCTGGAAGGGAGCTGGCAAACCCACCCTCCTGCCAGGAACCCCGAGAACCATCCCTGAAACTCTGACGGCCATGTCATTCAACTCAAAATACCGATGGTGGAGTGGGCACTCCAGAGGCCAGCTGGGAGTCTGAAACAGCCCCCACTCCAGCCAGGCCAGGGGGTCAGGGGACTGATGCCCCAACCCCAAACCCCAGAGCGCCTTCCAGACCACCAGTTGGTGAGGAAGTGGTATTTCCTTGCAAAACATTGCAGTACTTGGAATCTGATCTTTGCAGACAAGAGCCCTTCCCCAGGGAAGATAAATTGGACCTCTCTAGCATCTTCATCTCCTAAGGAAAATTTCCAAATCAGAAAACTCTTCCCCAGTGCTGTAGCCATCCACTCTGCATTTTAAAAAAGTTCCTTCTTTTAGCGTCTTCTGATAAAACCAGATTGGAAGTTCTTTAAAGCAAGTGCCTGGTCCTACCATCTTCACATCCCCAACAGCCCCCAGCAAAGTAGTCTCAGACCCTGCTAAAATCTTACTTCATGAATGAAGGAATCAATGGCCAGCTGCTAGAGCCAGCAGTGAAGAGGAAGGAGTGGAATAGCCCGGGACTCTCCAGGCAAGAGGGGTGGGAGATGGTTCCCTCGCGGTTTTCTTACTGGCCTCTGCTCCCGGCCCACTGGGAAAGGTGTTCGCCTCCACGAAGCGAAGGTGGAGTGGGCTGGGACAGGGGAACTCCAAGCCAGTCTGGAATGCGCCCTGAAATGAGACCTCTAGGCTTTCTCTAAAAAGCCCCTTTGTCCTGTCCACCCTGCTCCCCTCCCCCACCGCGCCCTCCACATCCAGGCTGGCCCGAGACTTTGCTCCTTTTGTTTGGCTGCTTTCTGGCTTCCCGGAACCTGGCCAGGAAGATCCACAGGCACGAAGAAGGTCGAAGGAGAAAGGTGGAGGGGCTGGAAGTGTGCATTTTTGGTAGGAACTCAGAATTCCCGCCCCCTTGATAAAATTACCCCATTCCCTGTAGGGCGCCCTCCGCTGAGGCTGAAGACCGTGGGCTCAGGGGCCCGATCCCCCGCCCCAGTTCACCCGCGCTGGGCGCCCCGAAGTTTTCCCGCTTACCTGTCCCATGGAGCACTGGCGCCGCCCGCCTGCCCCTGCGCCCTCCGCTCCAGCCTCGCAGCTTCAGGACCTGTCCGTCCAGGCCATCTTCCCTCCCCCCGAGCCTCCCCGCGGCCTGCCCTCCCCGGAGGTATTTCATTTAACTTCGGCATTTGCAGCATCCCAAATGTTAAAGATCCCAAGACATCTGTCCCCTGGGGCGTACCAAGGCCCAGAGGAAAGAGGGGAAGACGCACGGAGGGACTGGAGAGTCCGATCCAAGAGTCGGGGCGGGGCCGCGCGTGGGGGTGACGAGGTGCCCTCAGAGGTCCGCGAACGGCGGGGGCAGCCGCTCGAGGGGAGAGGCTGTCCCGTTTCCCCGGCGTTCGGACGCCCGCGCGGCGGGACACCCCTGGAGGTGCCAGTTTCTGCAGCCCAGGCGGGACGAGGCTCCTCTCTCGGTCCCAGTGCCGCCTTTCATTCGCGCGCTCCGGCCTGGCTGGGGCCAGTTCTCATTCCTGGAGACCCCCGAGTGGAAGAATGAAAGGAGCCTGCGGAAGGGCGCTACCCCGACAGCTCCTCCCCGCAGGCGCCCTCCCCCTCGCGGTGCGGCGCTGCGGGCTGCGGAGCCCCGGCATGCGGGTCGCGCGGGCTTGGCTGCCCTTCCCCAGCCCCGGCGCCGGCCCACTCCTCCCGCCGGGCCCGCTGGCTGAACTCGGGCTGGCTAAAGGGAAGGAGCACCCTCCCGGCGAGCGCCTCCTGCTGCCCGCTGCCAGCTGCTGTGTGTCCATCCAGTCATTCATTCACTTGTTCAATAAACATTTATTGAGCACCTACTAGTGCCCGGCACGATGGATCCAAGCTCAAGCGCCTTCACTGGAGCATTCTCCAGTCTAGACAAGTGATGAAGCAGCACAGTACCTGAATAAGGGCTAGGACCCCGGGCCAGGAGACAGGAGGCTGATGCAGGCTGAGCCTCGGCAAAGCTTGGCCAGAGGAAGCGATACCAGAAGATAAGAGGGGAGCTCGCAACAGGGGTGACAGGTGTACTAAAGCACAGCAGCAAGGAAGCACAGAGGGTTCTCGGAGCTGCAGGGGAGCTTGGGTTTGGGAAGAGAAAGGGAAAGCACATGGAGGAGAGATGAGGCTAATGCGGCAGTCAGGGGCTCATCGAGAAGCAGGAAGCCAGGCTCAGAGGCTCACGCCTGTAGTCCCAGCACTTTGGGAGGCCTTGCTTGAGGTCAGGAGTTGGAGATCAGCCTGGACAATAACGTGAAACCTGTCTCTACCAAAAAATCAAAGAAATTGGCCAGGAGTGGTGGCACACACCAGTAGTCTCAGCTACTTGGGAAGCTGAGGTGGGAAGATCACTTGAGCAGGGAGGCAGAGGTTGCAGTGAGCTGACATGCCCAGACTGCTCTCCAGCCTAGGAGACAGGGCAAGACCCTGTCTCAAAAAAACACAACAGGCCATTCGTGGTGGCTCACGCCTGTAATCCCAGCACTTTGAGAGGCTGAGGCAGGCAGATCACGAGGTAAGGAGTTCGAGACCAGTCTGGCCAATATGGTGACACCCCATCTCTACTAAAAATACAAAATTTAGCCGGGTGTAGTGGCAAGTACCTGTAGTTCCCAGCTACTCATGAAGCTGAGGCAGAAGAATCGCTTGAACCCAGGAGGCGGAGGTTGCAGCAAACTGAGATTGTACCACCGCACTCCAGCCTGGGCAACAGAGCAAGACTCCGTCTCAAAAAAAAAAAAACAAACCCGCAATAAACACCCAGCAAAGTGGCTCACGCTTGTAATATCAGCACTTTGGGAGGCCAAGGCGGGCAGGTCACCTGAGGTCAGGAGTTGGAGAATGGCCTGGTCAACATGGTGACCAGGTGACCCTGTCTCTACTAAAAATACACAAAAAAATAGACGGGCGATGCCTGGTGCCTGTAGTCCCAGCTGCTCGGGAGGCTGAGGCATGGTAATCAGTTGAACCCCTTTGGTAGAGGTTGCAGTGAGCTGAGATCACTCCATGGCACTCCAGCCTGAGCAACAGAGCGAGAATCCATCTCAGTTTTAAAAAACAGATACACACACAACAAACAAAAGTAAGGCAGCTCCATGTGGTTGTCCAGGTTGTGCATCATACCAAGAGCGAAGGTTCACGCTCTCCACCCACCTCACCCTGTGTTTGGTCAGAGCTGTATCTGCCTAAAGAGGGTGGCTGTTTCTAATTTGTACAAATGCGTTATATGAGCTAAGTTGACTGAGAGTCTTGTGGGCTAGGTGAAGATTTAAGATTTTTATATTGAAATTGAAGAGAAGCTACTTGAATTAATCAGTGTTCTCTGAGAAACAGAACCAGTCAGACGTGTATTATAGATAGGTAAATAGATGGCTATATCTAGAGAGGAAGAGCGCAAGAGAGAGACTGATTGATTTTAAGGAAATGGCTCATGGGATTGTGGAAGCTGGCACATCCAGAATCTGCAGGATAGACTCTCAGGCTGGAGACCCAGGGAGGAGCTAGAGTTCAAGTTCGAAGGCAACCTGCTGGCAGGATTCATTCTTGCTCCAGGGAGGTCAGACTTTGTTGCAACCAGGCCTTCTACAGATTGGAGGGTAATCTGCTTTACTCGAAGTCTATTGATTTCAACGTTAATTTCATCTAGAAAAAAAAACGCACACACACACAAACAAAAACAACAAAACACCTTCAAGAAACATCTAAAAGGCCAGGCGCAGTGGCTCACGCCTGTAATCCCAACACTTTGGGTGGCTGAGGCGGGTGGATCACAGGGTCAGGAGTTTGAGACCAGCCTGGACAATATGGTGAAACCCTGTCTCTACTAAAAATACAAGAGTTAGCCGGGTGTGGTGGCAGGCACCTGTAATCCCATCTACTCGGGAGGCTGAGGCAGGAGAATTGCTTGAACCTGGGAGGCGGAGGTTGCAGTGAGCTGAGATCACACCATTGCACTCCAGCCTGGGAAAAAGATCGAGACTCCATCTCAAAAAAAAAAAAAAAAAAAAAAAGAAACATCTAAAAAATTGTTTAACCAAATATCTGGCCACCAGGCCTACCCAAGTTGACATGTAAGATTAACCATCACACCGTGGACAAATGTCGACCCAGGAGATGAGCTGGGCAGACTCACCTTTAGAAGATGAGTAGCGTGTGAGTGGTGGAGTGGGGAGAAAGCATGGCAGGCAGGAGTGTAGGCGAGGGCAGTGGGGTCTAGACTCCCGTTGTGGCAGTGGGGTGAGGGTGGGTGAAAGGCGGAGGGAGGAGGTCGAGGGCCTGAGAAACAGGCATCATGGAGGCACAAACCAGAGCCCTCATCGGAAACCGACTGCTCAGCCCATGGGAGGGGAGGAAGGAGGTACAATTGGGGAGAGGCCCCTAAGCCCCCATCAGCTTTCTCTCCTTCCTACTTTGTCTAAAGGGGCAAGCATTCTCCATCAGATGGGGATTCCTGGGAAGTGGAGGTGAAGTGGGGGAAAACTTGGAGCTCCTGCTGGGGAGGAGAAAGGGAACAGAGTTGGATGTCGTTAGCTGAGCTTCTGAAAGCTGCATGGTAGCTGGGCAGCTGCGCACACCCTGAAGCACCGTTCTCCCCTATACACAGTAGAGGGACTCACCCAGCCCTCTCCCTGCCCGGAGGGAGCTATCCTGGTCCAGCTTCGCAATCCTCAGGCCCTCTGGCCAGGCAGAGGAAGAGGGGGAGGAGGTTCAACTTCTCCACTCTCTCCTTCACCTCCCTCTTGCTCCTGGGGCCAGATGAGGAGAGGGAGGTGCGCCTAGACCCAGACAGTGCCCTGTCAATGCCCTCGGTGAGAAGCTCTCTGGAAACCCCAGAATGACTCGGGCCTAGGCCTCGCTTCCTCTCCCGACCACATCCTGCAGCTCGCAGCCAGAGGCAGGGGCAGAAAGGGCACTGCCTTCTCTAGGCCTCGCCTCTGTGGACCAGAGCCCTCTCGACTGATGGGGTGCAGGCTGGGCTGCAGGCAGGTGAGTAGCTATGCGAAACGCACACAGCCGACTTAGGAGGTCCAGCCAGGGGGCCTCACTCAGCTGCTTCAAAGGAAGGACCCCTGCCCCCACAATGGGCCCAGGACACTGAATCTAGAGAACTGCTTGGAGGGCAGGGGCAAGCCCATCCCTGGGGCTCAGACCTTTGAGTTGCATAAGGTGGGAAAGAAGCCTGCTCCCCAGAGACACACCAGCATCCTCCTGGCCAGCAATCCTGGGCTGCTTTCTCAATGTTCCCAAGTCTTCCCCAGGGAGTTAGGGTCCTCTGTCCTCCTCCTAGCCTCCCAGCCTCCTCTCTTTGGTCACTTTGTTTTTCTTTTGCTCTCTCTCTCTTTCCTCCTCCTCCTTCCTCTACGGCTCCTCTATCCTGGCCACCTGGGCTCCCAGAAGGTTTCAGGGACCACAGCACCATGACCTTACACTGCCCATGGATTGCCGGCCCCTGACTGCACTTTCTCAGACCTCTGCCCTGCTTGTAACTCACTCTCCCCGGCGGGACCCCCAGAGGGCGACAGTTGCCGGAAGTCCGCTCTTCTGTGTGCCCTGGTGGAAGAAAACCTAAGGGAGAAAGTCCTGGGGGGTAGACTGTGGGGAGTGGGGTGGCCTGGAGGGGCTAATCTAACCTGGGACCCCTTGCTTTCTGTGGCCCTGCTTGGGGAGACTTGCACCCCTGCTTTAGGGAGAGTAAAAGCCGGCCCCTCTCTCACCGCAAGCCCAAGCCCCCTGCAGCATCCCTGGTCCAGCAAGCCCTAAGTCCCTGGCCTTTGTGGCCATTCTCTTTCTTGTTTCTGGAGACCTGATGAGAATTTGGAATGTTAAGAAAAAATAGTGAATCAGGTGAAAAACAATTCAGTTACAAAGATAAAAGCTCTCCACTGCCCTCCTCGGTTTCTCTTGGAAAGCCCAGTTCTGTTTGCAAGCAGATGGCACACAGTAAAGACACTCTGTGGCCAGTCCCTGCTTCCACCGGGGTGGTGGTGTGTGGGGTCGGGAATTTCCAGGTCCCAGCCAGGCTGCACCTCAGGAAGCCTGAAGCGCTTGCAGGAGGTGAAGGTACCGTGGCCAGGGTCTGAAGGCTGGATGATGATTAGCCCTCTGTCAAAACACAGAATTATGACAAATTTAGTTAAATGATCTAGTTGGGTGTTATTTGTGATTCATGAATGTGGGTAGCATTTTTCTCTCAGAACTGAGAAAACGTGCTCTGATGAGCTGAGCAGAGGAGGTTGGCTTTACAGGCAGAGAAGGGCTGAAGAAAGCAGAATCAGAACAAAATGCGACTGGTTAGCATCAGGTAACTTTCCTTGTAAGGGTTAAAGCAGAGGGGACTTCCTTATCACGCTGGCTGAAACTGGCCTATTTGGGGATTTGGCTATTATCTTTCTCTCTCTCCTGTTTTCTTAGAAGGTCAGATAAACAACTTAGTTTCAGTTTGGTGACATGAAACTTTAGCATAAGTGATGCCATTTTTTGGTTTGTTCTGCTGAGCCTAGAGCAGGAGTTCAGTCCAAATCAATGGCCTCCAATAAATTTTATTTAATACTGCTAATAACAGTTGCATTTTTCAAAGACCTTGGGCTGGAAGTGCCCTCTGAAGTAGCATCTGACTGGCCAGGTGTGGCGGCTTACGCTTGTAATCCCAGCACTTTGGGAGGCTGAGGCGGGCAGATTACCTGAGGTCAGGAGTTCGAGACTAGCCTGGCCAACGTAGTGAAACCCCGTCTCAACTAAAAATACAAAAATTAGCTGGGCATGGTGGTGGGCACCTGTAATCCCAACTACTCAGGAGGCTGAGGCACGAGACTTGATTGAACCTGGGAGATGGAGGTTGCAGCAAGCCCAAGATTGCGCCACTGCACTCCAGCTTGGGCGACAGAGCAAGACTCCATCTAAAAATAAAAATAAAAACAAACAAATAAATAGTACCTTGCCCATTTGGGGCTTTTCACCATTTTACCCTGTGGATGTTAAGTGCATGGCTCAGGCACATAATTTGCGGGAGACTTTTAAAATATGTGTTTTGTAGTCAGATCGTCTTGGTTTCTTCATCGGTAAAATAGACATGAGAAGACCCACTCACGCGAGTGGGTGAGGATAATGAAATCATGCAGATAAAATGCTTTTGAGCATAGTAAACACCAAATAAAATGGCAGGGTCATTTTAAAAGATGTTTTCCAAGTAGTCTTTTTTTTAAAGTTTTTCTTCTTCACACCCAACCCCCCAGGAAAAACAAGATAATATTTACTCATGATAATTACAAGTTAAATGGTCCAAACCTGTTTACTGGTGACCAAGTTTCACTTCCTGTGGTTTAACAAGTTGAGGCTTCAAAAGGCCAATCTCCCCCTGTGATTGGCCTGGGCCCATGGCCTTGGCATGGGTTATATAGAAACAAATTCTTATATCATACCTTTGCGTTGTCTTAAAATACTTAAAGCGATGAGAAAGGAGTGTGTTTTTGAAGGAAGGAGGTTTTTAACTGAGGTCAGATGCTGTCTAAATCCATTGAAATGGTCCATGAACCCCGCTGTGTGTGACCTCCTCCCACTCTCTCCTCAGAGCTCTGCCCCCGGCCCACACTCATCCACACCCCTCTGCAATTGGTTCATTTAGGTCAATGCAGTTTCATTCATAGGTTCAAAAATGTGTGCACCAAAGTGTTCTAGGTGCTCTCACAGCTCTGTGGGCGCAGAAGGTGGTGAGACAGGAATCAGTAGGAAAGTCGGTTCCATGGAATGAACTCCCATTTACCATCACCCACTCTTAGTAAAGATTAACATCTCCCTATACTATTATTTTCTTTTTCATAGTTTGTTTTCTTCTTTATTTTCTTTCTTTTTTCTTTTCTTTTCCTTCCTCCTTTTCTCTTCTTACTTTTTCTTTTTTTTTTTTTTTTGAGATGATGTCTCACTCTGTCACCAGGCTGAAGTGCGGTGGCGCGATCTCAGCTCACTGCAACTTCTGCCTCCCAGGTTCGAGCAATTCTCCTGCCTCAGCCTCCCATGTAGCTGGGACTACAGGTGCACGCCACTACGCCCAGCTACTTTTTGTATTTTTTAGTAGAGACGGGGTTTCACCATGTTGGCCAGGATGGTCTGGATCTCTTGACCTCGTGATCCACCCACCTCGGCCTCCCAAAGTGCTGGGATTACAGGCGTGAGCCACCATGCCCGGCCTCTTTTCTTCTTTTCTTTTCTTTTCTTTTCTTTTCTTTTTTTCTTTCCTTTTCTTTTTTGGCAGGATCTGGCTCTATTGCCCAGGCTAGAGTACAGTGGCATGATCTTGGGTCACTTGAACCTCTGCCTCCCAGGCTCAAGCCATCCTCTCACCTCAGCCTCCTGGATAGCTAGGACCAAAGGCATAAGCCACCACGCCCGCTAATTTTTATACTTTTTGTAGAGATAGGGTCTCACTTTGTTGCCCAGGCTGCTCTTGAACTTCCAAGCTCAAGCAATCCACTCACCTCGGCCTCCCAAAGTGCTGGAATTAGAGGTGTGAGCCACCGCACCAGGACTATTTTTTTCTTTAGTGAAATATCTTAAAGAAAATCACAGGCATGGTGACATATTAATTCTAAATGTTTCAGAATGTACCTCTGAAAATAATTGGACATTTTTCTTATATAATTGCTTGACCATTATCACAATCACTTCTTTTTTCTTTTCTTTTTTTGGGGAGGAGAGGGACAAAGTCTCACTCTGTTGTCCAAGCTGGAGTTCAGTGGTGCGATCTCAGCTCACTGCCCCCTCCATCTCCTGGGTTCAAGTGATTCTGCTGCCTCAGCCTCCCGAGTAGCTGAGACTACAGGCACGCACCACCATGCCCGGCTAATTTTTGTGTTTTTAGTAGAGATGGGGTTTCATCATCTTGGCCAGGCTGATCTTGAACTTCTGACTTTGGCTTCCCAAGGTGCTGAGATTACAGGCGTGATCCACTGCGCCAGGCCTACAATCACTTCTTAATATCACCTAATACCAAGTCGTATTCCAAGTTCCTCATTTGTCCTCATACTGTCTTTTAAAGTTGGTTAGCCCGGGAACAGTGGCTCATACCTGTAATCCCAGCACTTTGGAAGGCTTGGGAAGGCCTCCACGCATGAACTCAAGACTTCAAGTCCAGCCTGGGCAATATAGAGAAATCCTGTCTCTATAAAAAACACAAAACTTAGTCAGGTAGGTTAGCACATTCCTATAATTGCAGTTACTTGGGAGGCTGAGGTGAGAGGATCACCTGAGCCCAGGGAGGTCGAGGCTACGGTGAGCTGAGATCCCACCACGGCACTCCAGCCTGGGCAACAGAGTGAGGCCCTGTCTCAGAAAAAATAAAATAAAATTTTTGGTTTGTTTCTATGTAGATCCAGTAAGATCTACACATGGCATTTGGCTCTTTTAATCTGGTATTGTTCCCTGCCCCACCACCTCCAACTTTTAAAATCATGCTAGTGACTTGTTTAAAGAAATCGGGTCGGTTGCCTCCAATTGCCTCATGAAACGTCCTAAATTCTGTTTTATCTGCCTGTGTCCTCACGTTGTTGTTTAACACCTCCTAACCCCTACGTTTCCTATAATGTGGCAATTAGTGCCAAAGGCTTGCATAGATTGAGGTTTATCAGTTTTTGGCAAGTACCTCACAGGTAGTACTGGGTGCTTCATCCTGCCCCTACTCTGAAGCATGTGATGTCTGTTTGTCCTCTTACAGTGATGCCAAATAGATCTGTGGGTTCAGCTGGTGACAGCCTGACCCCTCCATCATCATCTTGCAAAGTTTTCCCCTTGTCACTGGGAAAGAATCTGTGGGGCAACATATTGGTATCTTGCAATTGTCCAGCTCCCCAGAAGCCTCTCACCCAATGGTTTTAGCAGCCATTGATGATTTTTGCCTGGATCAGTTATTTTATCAGAGGTTGCAAAAGGTGATTTGCTGTTTCTACTAAAATGAGTTTTACTCTTAAAAAGCAATAAACTTCATAAGATATGATCAATCACCTTCTCATTGATCTTGCTTCCAAATTCAGCTTGTGAGATAAGGAAACTCCGTAAAGACACCCGATTTTTTTTTTTTTTTTTTTTTTGAGACAGAGTTTCACTTTTTCACCCAGGCTGGAGTGCAGTAACATGATCTCGGCTCACTGCAACCTCCCCCTTCAAGTTTCAAGTGATTCTCCTGCCTCAGCCTCCTGAGTAGCTGGGATTACAGGTGCCTGCCACCACACCCAGCTAATTTTTGTACTTTTAGTAGAAACTGGGTTTCACCATGTTGCCCACGCTGGTCTTGAACCCCTGAACTTGTGATCCACCCACCTCGGCCTCCCAAAGTGCTGGGATTACAGGTGTGAGCCACCGCACCCAGCCCATATTGATTTATTACACATTAAAGATAACTTTCCTATTAGTACAGCATTCTGGAGACCCCTCTGCCAACTCTGCTCTATTGTCTTCCTTAGACTGTAACCTCTGAGAAGACATAAAGTATGTGTGCACATATCTGTGTTGGTACAGGACCACATAGAATCAGGCTCTTATATGTCACAAAGCATTTATTAGGCGGGCTGATAAGTGTATTTTACTTGCATTAGTGCTGTAAGTTATTTCTCTTTCTTTGGTCTCCTGTTGAGGGGCTTGTTCATAGCAATGGATGGATTTTTTAAAATTGTTTTGCCTGATTGTTTGATTTTTAAATGATGAATGTCTGCTTCTAGCCTTTTGATGGGTCCGTTTTATTAAATGTTAAAAAAAATTAGGCAATAAACTGGACAAGTCTCTAGAGAACAGGCTAGGCCTCTAATCATAGGATTGGGGGATCTTTGGGTTGAGAGGGATCAGAGGTCTCCTTATCCAACCTCCACTCAGTGCTGGGAGCTTGTCTGTAGACAGCACCCCCACAGAGCTGTCACTGTGGATTAAGCACTCAGCCTCACTCATTTCAGTGCTCTGGGCTCTGGCAGGAAATCCTTCCCAAAGTGCTGGGATTACAGGCATGAGCCACCATGCCTGATCTTTTTTTTTTTTTTTTTTTTTTAATGAAGTTTCTCTATGTCACCCAGGCTGGAGTGCAGTGGCGAGATCTTGGCTCACTGCAGCCTCCGCCTCCCGGGTTCGAGCAATTCTCCTGTTTTAGCCTCCCGAGTAGCTGGGACTACAGTTGCATACCACCACGCCTGGCTAATTTTTGTATTTTTAATAGAGACAGTGTTTCACCATATCGGTCATGCTTGTCTCGAACTCCTGACCTCAGGCGATCCACCTGCCTCAGCCTCCCAAAGTGCTGGAATTACCAGTGGGAGCCACCGTGCCCAACCATACTTTTGATTTCTGTCGCCCCATGGTCTTGCATCCTACCTGGCACAGCAATAATGCAAAATGAAAGTTTATTGAATAACTGAATTTAAGAAGAGAAATCCAGCCTGGCACAGTGACTCAAGCCTGTAATCCCAGCACTTTGGGAAGCCAAGAGGGGCAGATCACCTGAGGTCAGGAGTTTGAGACCAGCCTGGCCAACATGGTGAAACCCCAACTCTACTAAAAATACAAAAAAAATTAGCCAGGTGTGGTGTTGGGTGCCTGTAATCCCAGCTACTCTGGAGGCTGAGGCAGGAGAATTGCTTGAACCTGGAAGGTGGAGGTTGCAGTGAGCTGAGATCACGCCACTGCACTCCAGCCTGGGCAGCAGAGAAAGACACCATCTCAAAAATAAAAAATAAAAAAAAGAGGGGAAATCCACAACCATGGTAGAATTCAATTTTACTCATAAAATTATAGCAATACTTAATATGTGCTAGGTAGTCATAGTCAATGCATTTCACCCTCTCACAAACTCTGTCAGATAAGTATCATCCCCTCCTCCTGTGATCTGAGGAGGATCCTGAGGGGAAAAGTAAGTGAATAACTTAGCCAAGATCTCAGAGACGGTGAAGCAGAGCTGGAACTTGAACCCAGCTAGTGGACTGGAGTTTATGCCCTGAACGCCTATTTATGGTTACTAACAAGCACTTACACTCATTACGGGGCTCTATTTCTTTTCAAAAATGCATTTTCCACAAGTCCACGATACTGGTTTTGAGGAGGTTTCAATCTTTCAAGGGAGGCAGAACATAACAAGCGATAGAATCACACAGGGTGCTGAGGGGGAAGAACCCAAAAGAGGGTGATGGATGCAGGGGACTTTTTCCAGTTTGAAACAGACACTCAAAATTAGTCCCAAACTAGACAGAAATGATATTTGCTATGGTATATTTATAAAAGCAGAGCTCCTGAGCAACATAAATGTCTAATCACAGTGGAATGGTTGGTTACACTGTGGTCTATCTGCTGAATGAAGCCTTTAAAAATGACAACTATGAAATCTACACAGTGGTACAGAAAAATGTTTATAATAGGTTCTGCAAAATAATAAAGCAGGACATGACGTGATCACAGCAGTGTAAAATGTGACCATGTGGCGAAGGGTTGAGAGGATGGGTAAAAATGAAAATTATTGCAATTAGGGTGCAGGATCTTGAGTTAGTTCACTCTTCATACTATATTTTCTCTCTTTATGGTAATAATAATTTTAGAAATTGAAACCTGAGAAGGCTCGACACGGTGGCTCACACCCGTAATCCCAGCACTTTGAGAGGCCAAGGCAGGAGGACGGCTTGAGCCCCAGAGTTTGAGACCAGCCTGGGCAAGATGGAGAGACCCCATCTCTACAAAACAAATTTTAAAAAAATTAGCCAGGCGTGGTGGTGTGTGCCTGTGGTTCCAGCTACCTGGGCTGAGGTGGGAGGATCGCTTGAGCCTGGGATTTCGAGGCCGCAGTGAGCTATGATTGTGCCACTGCACTCCAGCCTGGGCGACAAAGCAGGACCCCATCTCTTGGAAAAAGAAAAGAAAAAGAACCCTGAGAAGATATGGGACAACTGGCTATATAAAGGACAAGACATTGCTTAAAAAGAAATGGAATTCAGAGAGCCTTGTGACCTTCCTTGTCCTGCCACTCTGTGTTGGTGGGACCCAGAATAGGAGCAGCCCGAGGCACAACCTGCTTGCTTTAGGTTGTTCAGACGTAGAAGTGATGAACAGAGAGAAGTGGTTGCATGCACAGCGTGAAGACAGTCATTTTCAGAGCAGGGTAGCAATTAATCACTCTTTGTCTAGCACATCTCCCTGGGGCAAACCACAGTCTCCAACCAGACACTGGCAGCTGTTGTCTGAGGTCTGAACCCATCGAAGCCCAGCCCGTCTTTTCCCGGCTCTCTTACTCACTTCTGTGACTACCAGGCAACCCTGGGGTTGGTGGGTTTCTCCCAGTCCTGCCCACTAGCACTCCTGAGAAGAGCTCTTTTCTCTCTCAATCCGATCGATACCCCAACAATTTATTGTCCACGTCCATAGGACGGGGATTCTGATTTTGCGAACACAGAAGCAGGGTAATTTCCCTGCTGGGTCAGTAACAACAGCCTTGACTCCAGCACACAGTTTTGTACCACTTAGTGAGAAACAGGGTTAGCCGGGCACTAGCAAACTGGTGGGAGATGGAAGGTGGGTTGAGCTGCGGCCCAGGAAGCAACGATTTTCAGCCCCGCCCTGTGTGTGATCCTGGCAGGTCAACCACGCTCTTGGAGTTTTAGCTCTCCTATCTGTAAACTGGGGATAATAACACAGGTTTTTTAAGCAAGACACTTCAGGCAAGTTATATAAACTCTCCAGAACTCATTTTTTTTTAATATGTGGAACAGAAACAATAATATTATATACTCCATAAAGTTATTTTGAGGATAAATAATGTTATATAAATATATATATCTAAAGTAAGAACTTTAGCTCAGAGCCTCTCATCTGTGCTTGGTAAATATTAGCTATTGACACCTACTTCAGAGGGATATTATAATGAGATATTATGTATAAAAGGGCTTTGGTCTTTGAAATAATATAACAAGATAGTGAATACTTTCCTTTTAAGTTGGGCAGACACCAAACTGACAAATTTTGTTTTCTTTGTCTTTTTTTTTTTTTTTTTTTTGAGGCAGAGTTTCGCTCTTGTTACCTAGGTCGGAGTATAGTGGCGTGATCTAGGCTCACTGCAGCCTCTGCCTCTCCAGCTCAAGCAATTCTCCTGCCTCAGCCTCCCAAGTAGCTGGGATTACAGGTGCCTGACACCACGCCCAGCTAATTTTTTGTATTTTTGGTAGAAACAGGATTTCGCCATGGTCACCGGGCTGGTCTCGAACTCCTGGCCTCAGGTGATCCGCCCACCTCAGCCTCCCAAAGTGCTGAGAAATAGGGTCTTATTCTGTCATCCAGGCTGGAGTACAGTGGCACCATTATAGTTCACTGCAGCCTCCAGCTCCTGGGCTCAAGAGATCCTCCCAGCTTAGCCTCCCTAGTAGCTGGGACTACAGGTGTATGCCACCATGTCTGGCTGATTTTGTTGTTGCTGTTGTTGTAGAGACAGGGTCTCTCTCTGTTGTCCAAGCTATAGTACAATGGTGCCATCAGAGCTCACTATAGCCTTCAACTCCTAGCCTGAACTGATCCTCCCTCTTCAGCCTCCCAAAAATGTTGGGATTACAGACGTGAGCCATCATGCCCAGCTGGCAAATATTTTTTTGAAAATGATAATGCTAGTGCTGTTTGTTAAGGGTGTGGTGAATAGGCACTTTCATAGAGCTCTAAAGGGAATGTAAATTTTTCAACAATTTGGCACAATTTTTAATCTTAAATTGCTCATAATCTTTAATAATTTCACATCTAGGAATTTGTCCTGAGGAATCAAAGATGAATGTAAAGATTTTTATATGAAGATGTTCGACACAAAATTATTTATTTTTATTTATTATTATTATTATTGTTTTTTGAGATGGAGTTTCACTCTTGTTGCCCAGGCTGGAGTGCAATGGTGCCATCTCGGCTCACTGCAACTTCCACCTCCTGGCTTCAAGTTATTCTCCTGCCTCAGCCTCCTGAATAGCTGGGATTACAGACCTTCGCCTTCCACCCCCGGCTAATTTTGTATTTTCAATAGAGGCAGGGTTTCTTCATGCTGGCTAGGCTAGTCCTGAACTCCCAACCTCAGGTGATCCGCCCACCTCAGCCTCCCAAAATGCTGGGATTACAGGTGTGAGCCACCATGCCCGGCCAACACAGAACTATTTATAAGAGTAAAAAAATTTGGCCAGGTGTGGTGGCTCACACCTGTAATCCTAGCTCTTTGAGAGGCCAAGGCAGGAGAATCGTTTGAATCTGGGAGGCAGAGGTTGCTGTGAGCCAAGATTGCGCCATTGCACTCCAGCCTGGATGACAAGAGCGAAACTCCGTCTCAAAAAAAAATTTTTTTTAAGTTTAGGGGCTTGGTTCAATAAACAAGGTTACAGTTAGTGATGCAATGTAGTCCTACAGATGTGCTTTAGAATAATATTTAATGATATGATAAAATACGGCATATTATTAAGTGAAGAAAGTGGCTACAAAATAACGTATATAATACATATTCAACAACTAGTTACTGAGTGCCTGTTGTGTCTAGGTGCTGTGTCTACACTTGGGAGCACAATTGACTCGGTGTTTAGTATATATAGATTATATAGCTTGATCCCAGTTTAGCTGGAAAAATGTGCACATAAGTATTTTTATATTTTTATATAGATGTTTTATTTTATATATATGAATAATAGGTGTTTTCATATTTTTCTTTATAATTTCCACTTTTATCTTTTCTTCTCTTTTTAAACAAAGAAGCTGTATAACTTTAATAACCAGGGGCCGGCAGGGGGAACCTCCAAACTTTTAAGAAAGAGCCTGGGTCAGGAAGTCACCGGCCTGAGTCAGGTCTGAAATGGAGCGAGTGCCTCTGTGTCATGCAGGATAGGGTAGCAGTGGTGAGAGAAGGCAAGAAGGAGAGACAAGGGTTGAGCTGCATTGTTTGCTGGTCTGTGACCTTGTCCAAGCCACTTTACTTCTGAACCTCAGTTTTATCAGCAGTAAAGCAAAGCTAATTATTCCTGCTTGCCACAGGGTCACGAGAATCAATAAAATCACATGTACGTACTTTTCATTTTATTTTTTGAGCTAGGTCTCGCCCTGTAGCACAAGTTGGAGTATCGCGGTGTGATCCTAGCTCAGTGCAGCCTCCACTTCCCAGGCTCAAACGATTCTCTCACCTCCGCTCATCAAGTATCTGGGACCACAGGCACAGGCTACCACAACTGGCTAATTTTTTATTTTTTAATTTTTATTTATTTGTATCTTTTAGATGGAGTCTTGCTCTGTTGCCCAGGCTGGAGTGCAGTGGTGTGATCTTGACTCACTGCAATCTCTGCCTCCCGGGTTAAAGTGAAGCCTTAGCCTCCCAAGTAGCTGGGACTACAGGCATGTAACACCACACCTGGCGAATTTTTGTATTTTTAGTAGAGACAGGATTTTACCATGTTGCCCAGGCTAGTCTTGAACTCTTGACCTCAAGTGATCCACCCGTCTTGCCCTCCCAAAGTGCTGGGATTACAGGCGTGAGCCACTGCGCCCGGCCATTTTTTATTTTTTTACAGACAGGATCTCACTATGATGCCCAGACTAGTCTTGAACTGCTGGGCTCAAGCGATCCTCCCACCTTGGTCTCCCAAAGTGCTGGGATTACAAGTGTAAGCTACCATGCCCGGCATGCTTTAAAAAATTTGCAGCTGGGTGTGGTGGCTTATATCTGTAATCCTAGTACTTTGGGAAACCGAGGCAGGTGGATCACTTGAGCTCAGGAGTTTGAGACCAGACTAGCCAACATGGTGAAACCCTGTCTCTACTAAAAATACAAAAATTAGCTAGACATGGTGGTATGCGCCCATAATCCCAGCTACTTGGGAGGCTGAGCCAGGAGGCTTGAACCCAGGAGGCAGAGGTTGCAATGAGCCGAGATCATGCCACTGCACTCCAGCCTGGGCAACAAATCAAGACTCTGTCTCAAAAAAAAAATGCAATATGCTACACAAGTATAAGTGATGATTATTACTGTAAGTGACTCCCATTTCTGGCCCTCAGAATGGACCTCGTTCTCAGAATGGACCAAATGAGCTTCTGGCCCTAAAGCCCTGTGGTGAATGTAAACACGAATCTCAGGCAGTGCCCACTTTCATGGAAGATGTAACTAATTACACACTCAATAAATACTTTTTGTTTTTCATGATGGTGAAGAGGAAGGGTGATTTCACATCGCTGCTTTCTCCTTTCCTCTCATTTCCCAAGCATTTCCTGGTGTTTTCATCATTTGCCCCTTTTGACGAAGGCTGGGGGTGATGGGATAAGAACTTCTTGTGGTCACTCGGCCCAGGTAGGACAGGGTAAGCTCTAACAAGCAAGATGTCCCTAAAAGTGTCTAGAGTCCTCACTGTGCCTTCAGAATGGCGCGGGGTTGAGTCATATCACCAAGTGCCACCCCTGGAGCTCTGCCATTCTGCTGAACTCCCCAAATCACTCATCAACCCAAGGGCCCTGGGTTCCCACACTGTGCCCCAAGAAAGCACCCATGAGGTTGAGGAAGGTGAGGAGGAAGCCCAGAATTAGTCACAAGAAGCAAATCAGAATCACACACAGCCAAAGTGCCCAGCCTTGGCCCAGATGCTGACCTTTTGAAAACCCAGAGCGGCTCCACCTCGCCTCCTCTCTATGGCGACAAGGATGGGGAGGGGTAGCCTGGCCCGGAACAAGCTAATCCTGAGGGTATGTTGTCTAAAACTCCTGAAGTACGTTTGTCTAAAATGACACAGCTTACAAAGTACTTTCAAGATGATTTCCTTTGATCTGTGAGGCAGCCTACGCAGATACTATCATCTTCTTCGTTTAGCTGAAGAAACTGAGGCTCAAGACCGCTGAGCGAGGTGGCCACGGACAGGCAGCTGGTTACTGAGCTCTGGTGCTTTGGCAGTTTCACTGCTATCTGTTAATTGCCCTTTAAAAGAGGCTTATAGAGGGCCAGACATGGTGGCCCACGCCTGTAATCCCAGCGCTTTGGGAGGCTGAGGTGGGTGATTCACCTGAGGTCGAGTTCGAGACCAGCCTGGCCAACATGGTGAAACCCCATCTCTACTAAAAATACAAAAAATTGGTGGGCACCTGTAATCCCAGCTACTTGGGAGGCTGAGGCAGGAGAACTGTTTGAACCTGGGAGTCAGAGGTTGCAGTGAGCCGAGATCCCATCATTGCACTCCAGCCTGGGTGACAGAGCGAGACTCTGTGTCAAACAAACAAACAAAAAAAGCTTATAAAGCCAGACATAGTGGTTCATAGCTGTAATCCTAGCAAACCTTGGGAAGCAAAGGTGGTTGGAACGCTTGAGGCCAGGAGGTTGAGTCTGCAGTGAGCTATGATTGCAGGCAAAACTCTGTCTCTTTAAAAAAAAAAAAAAAAACTTATAGAAAATTTAAGAGTAAAGAAATGGATGGGGTAAAAGGATCTGTAATCCACTCACTCCAATACAATCATTATCATTAATGATTATTGTATTTCTTCCTAGCCTTTCTTCTGTAAGCCCTTTAATAAGACATAGCTGTTACACATAAAATCCAATAGCTTTCCTTTTACTCTTCACATTCTATTTCATATCATGACATGGCCCTGATGATCATTCATTCACAGGTAGCGAGCGAGTGCCTGCGATGCACAGGCATGTTCCAGGCACTGGGAACACAGCCTAACTGTCTGCGTGCATGAAGCTCGTGTTCCTATGGGAGAGACAAGCAAGAAGCGAAATAAATCGATGGCATTCCATTAGCACCTAGAGAAAAGAGATATACCTATAGTGTTCAGAGCTTGAGCCATGAGAAATAAAAGAGCAAAAGATCGTTTTTTGATTTTTTTTTCTTTTTGAGATGGAGTCTCACTCTGTTGCCCAGGCTGGAGTGCAGTGGTGCAATCTCAGCTCACTGCAACCTCCGCCTCCCAGGTTCAAGCAATTCTGCCTCAGCCTCCTGAGTAGCTGGGACTACGGGCACATGCCACCAAGCCTGGCTAAATTTTGTATTTTTTAGTAGAGATGGGGTTTCACCATGTTGGTCAGGCTGGTTTTGAACTCCTGATCTTGTCATACACCTGTCTCGGCCTCCCAAAGTGCTGGGATTACAAGCGTGAGCCACTGGGTCCGATCAAAAGATCATTTTATCAAAAGGACTGTGAAGCATGCTATGTTTTACTTAACAAAACCAGTGCTAACCATTTTACATCCTCCAGACTTGAAATGTGTGGGTGTGTTTAACAGATAAGATTTTACCTTTCTTTCCCTTTTAATTTATCATCAACATTTTTCAATCTCTCTTTAAAGAACATGTGGGTAACACCCTCCATGGTCACCAAGGAAGGAGAACTGTGCAGACCCCAGGCACGATTAGCGCCTGAAGTATAACTCACTGCTTACTTATATCTACCTTATATAAACATACTTAGTACTTATATCTAGCATACTTAATTCCATATAATCTTTCTATATAATCATATAACGGATGTAGTCAGAGCTGTACTGACTGACACATTTAGTGCTGATTTATATAATCCTTACATATAACCATATAGTAGTTTGTAGTAGGAGGAATGCCTAGAGCAGTCACAGAACAGAAGCAGTGCATGGGAAAATAGCCAGACCAGGACAAGAACCAAAGACCCAGGTGGTGTCGTCCCTGCCTGAAAGGGCATACGCTGTACGGCAGGCTTGGAGCAAGAGCCTCTCCTCCTGATAAAGGAGTTGTAGTACCTTGCATCCAGTTCCTGTGGAAAGCAGGCCTCAGGCCTGAGATCCTGGAAATAACCGAGGGGAAGAACCCCTCTGGTGTGCCCAGTCACAGGGCTGTACACCCTGTCAGTCTTTTCTCGCTTCTGTGCTAGCTCAAATCATCCTCCCATAAATATCTTAAGAGAAGAGCACAAGTCTGTCAGCTCCCACTGCATTGGCTTACAGTATCCTTCTATTAGAAAT